>JAAXOA010002614.1:0-12846 GCA_036561885.1 Salina celebensis
TCCAAGCACACCTTGATTCACCTCCTCCAATGACAGTTTTCAAAATATCTAGGGACGGAACCCATCTAGCCGTCACCACCAGATGCTATCCACAGGTTGTTTGGATTTACAATTTACTCTTAGCAAAGCCCACCTCAGTTTTAATTCATCAACATCCTGTAATCGACATGGATTGGTATCCGAATTCAAACCAGTCTACAGAAAGCAGCCGCGTTCAAAAACTTGCTGTCATTTGTAAATCTCCTAAAAGATCAAGAGGAATGTTATACTTCTGGACTTGTTCGGTTTCCAATCCTTTGGAGTCTTCTGCATACATGTGCAATACAACTGGGAGCTTTCCTTTCGTGGGTATCGAGTGGGGTCCTCAAGGGAATGTACTTTTGGTCAGGGATGACCAGCAGAGGATACACCTATTCTCCAATTTGTTTACTTAGTTGTTAGTAAATTTGAGAGTAAATCAGATTTACGTTTTTATATGCATGTAAAAACTAAATATAAATATTAGACCAATTCTCAAAGCTAACTTCAATCTGACCATTTACAATGTTTGTTTTTAATCTTTTAAACTGATTTTAAAAAATATGAAAGCATCGTTTTGGTCATAAATTCGCAACATTTTTGTATGCGTCGGTTTTTCTTCAGTTACAGGATGCACAGGTACAGGTATTGTAGGATGCATTCATTCCATGTATTTTGCATACACATTTTTTGCCTCAACAACATCCACAAGAAGTGGTCTCGCAGCACGATCAGCAGATACGGAGAATAAAAGTGAGAAATGACAGCGGAAAAAATGCACCGAGTGCAGACTTGCGTAAGATTTTAAATTAGTTTTTAGAGATTGAGTGCGTTTTGCTTCGCTCTTCACTCCGTCCAGTCCGTCACGGTGTGAAAGCTAAACTTGAACAATGAAAAGCACGCACTGCGTTGGCCAGTTTTCTAAGATGTGGCTAATTTTGAAAATGCAAATAAGAAAATTGTCAACTATTTTATTTAAAGTTAATGCTTTGGCTTTGAGTTACAGATTATAATTATATGCTTCATTTTCATGTATTTTGATGTAATGCTAAAAATGTACATAGTTTTTTAATTACAATTTGCGAGACTCGTGGCGTAAGATATATTTTTATAGAAGACATATTCTTTTAACTATAATCAAATCAGGATATATGCGACAGCATTCGTGTTTCCTTCATCAGAATGAGTACATACGTTGTACGTAGTCAATAGAGCTTTGATAATTCAAGAAATGTAAATATTATGCATTTCTTAAAACAAATATAGCTACTCACTGATAAAATATCGACACAGTACAAGACTTTGACCCAATGGGAATGAGATAAATGAATTTCATATCACTGCTTTGACCTTTCACTTTCTCGTTATAAATGCATATCGCTAAGAAAAATTCACGTCATACAGTTTTTTTTTGTGGTTTGTCATTGTGTCTCCTCTAAAATCGCCAAAACTTTTACTAATATAATGTCAAGAGGAAACTAATTATGGAATAAAAAACAAACACCGCATCTTCGTAGTGGTAACATAGTTGGGGATTACATTGTTTTTTGGGTCTCAATCAATTACAAATTACATTTCTAAATTTACTGATTTGAAATTACTAATTACAAATTATTCTTTAAAAAGTCTGCACACTCAATTACAAATTACCCATTACATTTCAACGTTTTCAAGACCAAAATGCTTAGTACGCAGCCTTTTTTGTAATTTTCTTAGAGAGGATTGATATTTTATCGATGAAAATGTCAATTTGGAAGCTTCCCAAGCGGGTTTAGAGGCTGTGATTTGATTCAATCTAACGAAAAAATGTTGAGAATTTGGGGAATTTCTGGCGATTTTAAGAGAAATTTTTGAAAATGTAATTGTGTAATTATAATTACCAATTACTTTCTTAAAACATAGATGTTCAATTACAAATTACTTTTAAAAATTTCTGGGGGCTCAATTACGAATTACCAATTACCGGAAGTAATTAAAATTACGTAATTCCAATTATGTAATTTAATATTGGGGAATTTCTGGCGATTTTAAGAGAAATTTTTGAAAATGTAATTGTGTAATTATAATTACCAATTACTTTCTTAAAACATAGATGTTCAATTACAAAATACAAATTACTTTTACAAATTTCTGGGGGTTCAATTACGAATTACCAATTACCAGAAGTAATTCCAATTATGTAATTTAATTAGGACCCAACTATGAGTGGTAATATTACTCATCGCCATTTATTGAATGAGCCATCATCGTGTAGAATTTTTTGGTTTTATCTTTCTTTGGACCCTTAAGTGCCATAGCCCAGCCCAAAACAGGCTGTAACGTAAGTCTATCCGAACTATGAAGTGTACCCAAGTGACCAGCTATTAGTAAACCATCGTGCTCGGTTCACGTTATCATCAATCTTAACATCAACTTCTACAATTCCTGGGGGAACATCTTCTGTTTGAATCTTCATCCACTGTTGTTTACCTTTCGGTTTTGGATGAGATCGATCGCCTGCAAACAAAAGGGGTAAAAGTTATTATTACGAAGCTACTTTATGCGAATGGTAAGCCCGTCCGTCCCCTTTTTTTTCCTCTGAAACTACTTGACAGATTTCAGCAAAATTTAGTAGGATTCCTCCTTAGCATAATGTAGTTGGGCAAATTCAATTTAAGAGCGATCGGTTAAATGTGACCAAAGTTAACGAAAATGCATCGTTAATGCAATGCAAAATTATTTGCTATATCGTTAGAGCTCTTCGAGCTGATCATTTTTGCTATTAGCGTGCATACTGCATACCTATTTCCACAACTTTCACTAAACAATTGGTCCTTAAAGTTGTATCGCTAACGCTAATGCATCAGTAATCAGCAACATTTTTAAAATGACTATTCGATTGGAGACTTAGCATATTGCTTCGCAACTTTTCTATATTTCGATTGTCGCATTGTNTAAAGTTGTATCGCTAACGCTAATGCATCAGTAATCAGCAACATTTTTAAAATGACTATTCGATTGGAGACTTAGCATATTGCTTCGCAACTTTTCTATATTTCGATTGTCGCATTGTCGGTTTATTATTAGCTATGTGTGGTGTTAGGTGATGAGGAGGCCTTATAGCGATAAGGAAGACACAAGGTAGGGAGGAGGACTTTAGTTTAATTTTAGTTTTATTAACTAATAGATAAGGTTTTAATTACAGAAGGAGCTGGCCTGAAGGGCCAGCCAAGCAGGGATAACATTATAGGGGCCAGAAGGGCCAACTCCAAGAGGACTCACTTGAAGAGTGAGTAGTCCGGGGAGAAGGTAGAGTAGAGAGTAGTATGAGAACTGAGAAGACGTGCAGTCTGCCTTTCCTCCGACTCGGCCGCACGCTGACAGATGTTTGAATGTAGAGCGAAAGTAAAGGGGTAATCTCCGATTACACCACACTCTACATATCCGATGAAGTGTTGATTTACATGCATGCAATACACTGACACTTGAATGTGCGAGGGCAATTAAACGAACTCCACGATGAGACTTTAAAACTAGTACGGATCCACATTCATACAAATATATTTTTTACAAAAATGATAAATTAACACTTACTAACACTAACACTAACACTAACACACAAGTGATCCAAATTATATATCCTAAGGAGACATATGCAACAAACTTCAAAATGACGTGAACTGGGTTATTTCTGAAATCTTTATCGGTCCTTCATTAATGTTATTATGCGTTTTGCTTCCTATTCCATCCATCCTAACCATGCCTAAAACACACTAGGTGCCAGAATAAGAATAGCCCATTTAAATCCGCACTGAAAAATACCAAAAAAACTTTTACATCACATCCAAAACATATACATTTACCTTATATTTATTGAAATTTATTCCTAATACGGATTTTTTTCGGCTGCTTCAGCTGCAATATATCAGAAACCTCATTCGTACCCTGATTTCTCTTAGGTTACATCAAACTTTGTGTTAGCCTGTATTGTTATATTAATTACAATTTACAGTATATATTCTAGTTTCATGTTCAATAGTATAGGAACGCTGTTCCTTAATAAATATTAAGAAACTACGATTAAATTGCAACTACCTTATAGGACTATTTTGTTGTTAAAAGAGCTCTGCAAGTGCCTCGGGAAACACCCCTGTAAAAGTTAAGTATCGCTATCTTTCCCAAAACAAATTGTGTTCCGTATGAATACACTAGCGGTTTACATGATTTACAAAACTTTTTCATTTCCTTGTTCATCTGCTTTGATCCCCAGTCATGCCTCCTCCAAGAAGAAAGCGTCTTGCTCCCACCAACAAAGAATTCACAGCAAAGTTGAAGAATCACACTGTAAGTAGCGAATGTAAACCCACAACCAAAAACCATTGGGATCTTGGCCACCATATGCAACTGTTCCCAGAATCGTAATATTGCAAATATAAAATATATTAGTAGCGCCATTACCATGGCATTGATAAGAACTAGGTACTGTCCAAGTGAGCAGCTTAAAAGTAGTTGATGATGGAGCAACTGAACTGATCGAAAGGATATCTGTAACCGTCGCGATGTTCTGAAAGTTTGTATTGACATATAACCTCCTGGTTTTCCAAGCCTTAACTCCTTAACGACCAAAATATACAAGTATAACGCATACTGAAGGATGATTTCGCCAAAAGTTGCTACTTTCAGAACTGTGTTTGATGTTATATAAAAGTGATAGACAACCAGACAACAGTAAGTAAAGAAGTTATAATATTCATGCGGAACAAGTGTGCCAAAGAAAATGAAGCTCCTTGGATTCCAAAGTATCAAAAGTGTAACCAGAAATAAAAACATGAAGAAGCTAGCTTTAAATATTACCATGGCCGCTACCACATATGTAAATATTCCATGTGGCCGATTAGGATTTAACTTAGGCATGTATCCAGCTGTAAATCAGAGCCCAAAACCCAAATGAGAGGAATAAACTTTAAATTCTCATTACAGTAATATCACATCTGTAATCAGGGTATGTACCTTTAATTCCCGTGAAGAATTCCGCAAACCCGTTGTAAAAGTCACATATCGATTCGGCATTAAAGGTCAGACAGCAGTTTAGTATGATAACTAGAAAATATCCGACTTCCCACGCCATAGCCAGGTGAAACATGTCCATATCCCTATTCATATAGTGTTTCAATATTACTACAAGGCTAACAAAGCTTGAAAGCACACTTATTTTGAAGCTAATATTTAAGTAGCCAAGTATTTTCTGATCAATGCCGAGTTTTGTTTTGGAAGCAAAGCAAAATGGTGAAGACAAGAAGTACTTTCCGACTTTGGTACTGAAAAGAACCTGACGCTTAAGTCTGTCAGATATCATATTAAACTGAATACGCCAGCCACTAAAAATAATCCAGCCGTTGCAGCACTACAAACCGATGGAATACCAGAATTTTAAATGTTTCTTTAATCGAATAAAGCGAATGCGCGTTGATTTGTGAAAACCGAAAACTGCAGTTTCTTTACTACTTCGTTTGTTTCTCGAATGGAAATGCCCGCTTGCACTGAATAAAATACTCCATCCTAGGAATGTCTACAAGCCTCTTATATCACATAGTAAGACGTAACCTATTTTTCTGCTCAAATATAATCGAATGTTATGTAGCTCGTCCACATCACAGAAAATCTATTTTGCTAATCCAATTTCAAATTCGTTGTAATTGAATTGTATAAAACAGTATTATTTTTACTTTTGCCAAAATTATGCCATAAACGATCGATTGACCTTCACTTGAGGAAAATAAGCTTGTGTAAGGGGGCTCACTTTGTAGTATGTTTTACCATAGTGGAAATAATCGAAGGATTATGCGGAGATAAAGGTAGATATAATAAGCTTATTTTATTCAAACATTAGACAATTGTCGGCCTAAATTTAGAGCATAACCTTTACATAGTAAATTAAATGTCAGAAATTAGCAAATATAATATATTCCATACATATGTGACCATCATTTCAATTCAAATAGTTTTTAACCAAGCGATACGGAATATATCACGAAATATAAATGCAGACTTAGTTATTGTTCGAAAATCATTAATTAAAAACCGTTTTTAATCAAGCATTATTTTCCAATCATTCAAAGAGGCGCATTATGTTTATTTCTATCTCTAAAATCGTATTCTGAATAAACTTATCTCATATGGGGGTAATAGGGTTAGCCACTGTAAACCGAATATTGATGATTTCTTCCAGGACCTTATCAGCGGCTTGTAGATCATTATTAAAGAGGTGCAGCGAATCAGCACGTGCACAGACCTTGTCTAACGATTTAACAACAAATTCCAATCCCGTATTCTACGTTTGAATAAGCCTAAATTTAGCTAAATCCAGTCCATATTCACCGCGTAGCAAAAAATGTGGTACTACAAATTGGCACACAGAGATGTATGCGATAATTGCGACTACTTAGTAGCTAGTAACGCCCTGAAGGTTCCACGAGTCACTCCCCTGTAAAAGTTTAGAATCGCTAACTTGCCGAGGACAAATTGTTTCCCATATGAATATACCAACGGCTTGCACGATCTACAAAATTTCTGCATTTCTTGGTTCTCCTTCGTCGATCCCCAGTCATGTCGTCTCCAGCTGGCAAGAGTTTTGCTACCGCCCACAAAGAACAAACAACATAGCTGGATAAAAATGCTATATGTAGCGAATGAAAAGCAACATGCAAATAGCATGGGTAATTTAGCAACTATATGCAGTTGTGACCAGAAACGGAGTATTGCAAATATCAAATAAATTATTAGTGCCATTTCCGTTGCATGTACCAAAACTAGATAATACCCTAGAGAATAGCTCTGAAGTAATTGCTGGTGCAGCAGCTGCAGTGACCGATACGTTAGTTGAATCCGATGGGGAGTTCTAAACTCTGGTGTGGACAAATAGCTTCTGCCTCTACCAAGTCTGAGCTCCTTGACTATTAAGATGTATAAATAAAAGAAATATTGAAAAAGAAACTCGCAATTACTTGCAGCTTTTAGGAATGCAGTAGCAATCACAAAAGTCTGGAGCATAGCAAAACAAATGTAAACAAAAACGTTGAAGTGTTCGACAGGAACTAAGCCACCAATGAAAATAAATCCTCTTGGGATCCACATTATCAAGAGCATCACGAGAATCACAAGCATTATGAAGCCAGCCTTAAAAGCTCTCAGCCCTGATTCAAAATAGGAAAATATTCTGCACGGCCGTTTGGGATTAAATATTGGCATGAAGTCATCTGTAATAAAATTAAAAACCCAGCGATGAACCCAGGATTACAAAAAATTCATTTTCTGGACCTGCCATACGACCTTTGTTTTATAGGACAGTCCGATGTTTTGCGCCTAAAATTCAGCAAACAAGGACGTTTTGTTTTGTGGAAAATGTCATTTTGACCTTTGTTGCGGGATTTTGTTGAAAAATATCTTATTTTTGGCACTTTTTCATTTAAAATTTACGATTTCCGTCCATGTCGGGTTCAATTATCTCTTTAGAAGTAGAATTTTGTAATCAAATGGCTATTTTCTGCAAAACTAACGTAGAATATGTTTGCTATAAATGTCTAAACCTGCTCAAAATCAGAGTGATGGAAAGTGTCCTTTATTTTACGAGTCAGGTCAGTGTCCTTTGTTTGGAGGCAAATTTAATGGCAGGTCTAAAAATTTTAACTCTAAGTTGTTCTTTCAAACTTAGTAATTGCTAGCTTAGTTTTCTGACCAGACCAACTAGCACAGCAAATCCTGAAGGGAAAATTTTGACTCCACCATATTTTGATTGAACATTCAAACATATCTCAAAACATAAAATTTCAAGTAAATCGGTTCAAATGCTTTGCTCCTGTGCTAACCATGCAATTCTGATATCCGTCAATTCTGTGTGGCTGTTCCCTGCATTATTTGCAAATGCCTAGCGAACATAAAAATGGTCCATAAAAATGGCCTGGATTCTCCAATATTACTTTCAGATTGTTGTATTCGCATACACTGACAGTTGACTTATCAGAATTGCCTATATGCCACTAAGCTTCCCGTTAAAATAATTTTTGGGCATCCTGCATATGTCAATGCCGAGATTCTAATAAGTCAATTGCCAATGTGTAGTTTTTTGATTAAGTCAATTCGCCGGCTTAATCGATAGCGCATCCCGGGTTTCTAGAACGCGAAAGGAGCCCGATACTGGGATTCTCTGGATCCCTAATCGTTTAAAAACTGAATTATTGAGTTTTGGAGAATCAAACTGTTTGAATCAATTGACCTAAACATTTGTATACTGGGATAAGTTTAAATTTCAGTGAAGCTACGGTACATTCAAAGCTAAGCGAAGTTATCTGTTGCGTTGACTGAGTGGTCTGGTCTGTTGAAAATACAAGAGTTATTCTGAATATTCTTACGTTTGACTTGTGAGAGAAAAGCTGCCAGACCGTTGTACAGATCACACAATGACTCGGCCTTATGAACCAAACCAGAATTCAGTACTAGAATCAGGACAAACCCAATTTCCAAAGCCATTGACAAATGAAACATGTCTGGGTCGCCATCAATTTGGTGCTTGAGAGCCGCTGCCAACGTACCGAGACCTGTTACAGCGCTCAATATGAAGCTGACTTCGGCACAACGGAGACGCTTATCATCAACAGCAATCTTGATTTCCGCTTCGGAAACAAATCGAAATGGAGACGAGCCGAAGTATTCTCCACGTTGAAAGCTGAAGCAAAGCTGTTGTCTTATTCTGTTTGAAATCATGTTGGCTTTAACTTTGCCAGAACTTGATTCGTATAACCAGTTTCGGCCCGGAACTTGGATATGGAAATCAAGGTTTACGTTTACAAACTCCTCGAAATATATATTTTTTTTAAATTGGTTAAGAACGGACTACAATGCGAAAAAAATCTTTTTTCCGGTCTCGGTTTACTTTGTAGTTTCTTTGGGACATCTGTGGCGCAAATACGTGGTTCTTGAAAGCGATTAAAGGCGAGCAATTTACCAGGCTGTATTTTATTATACATGAGACTTGATGGGTTTTAGTAATTGAAATAATGATTTAATCATATGATAACAGAAAAAAATTTGGTAAATTTTAATATACATTTTTGAATTTAAATTATTTTATGCATAAAAAGCATTTACTACACTCAGGTATTCTTAACTTTCATGCTAGCAAACGCGATCAATAGTCGTTTTGACGAATTAAATCAAATCGCGTTTTATCCTTTTTGAATGTTCCTTGTCCCAAACTAAATTAGACGAGATATGTCGTGCAAACATACAATTAGAAATATAATTTCAAGTAAAATACATTTGTTTAGAATAGAACTGAACTTAATAAAATTATAAATTAAGTGGAAGATTCAATCAGATATTGAAATTGGGTAATTTATCTTGCGTTTTGTGTCGTATTTCCGTTTCTGTTTGATACTTTTTGATAATTTTTATAAAATAAATTCTTTTCACAGTTCGCTGGTCAATCTTATTAGCGGGAGTGGGAGTCGCGTTATGTGGTACGTCAGCTTATGTTTCATCATCAAACTGATATGAAGTCAACTTATTCTGTTTTCAAGGTCTGCATTCCTTCCAAGACATACATACGAGTACTCAAAACACGCGAAATGTATATGTAAAGCAATAAAAGCTTGTTACGTAAATTTTCTTTGACGTTATGTACAAGCATGTGCACATACCCCTTTCACACAACAGAACACGTTTTTATAGGTCGTTTTTCATTCTACAACAACAACACAACTACAACAAATTCGAATATCTTGCCGGTACAACAAGAACCCAAAACGCTTATCATAAGCTGCAGCACAACAAGTTTTAGCAACACACAAAAGTCAAAAACTTTATCACACAGCACAAACAACAAGTCTGTGTAAAATATTAAGAAAATAGTGTATTTTAAAGAAAATTTTGCCTAAAAATAGCTAAATTTTGACACATTTTGTCATTCTCTTTTACAAAAGTTTGGGTGGCTGTCATACAGCATAAACACAATTATGTACAAGAGAGTCTAAGTACCATGCCTGGCAATAAGTCTTCCATGTGCATTAAAATTTTTCATCGACACAAATCGATTACACTACTCCGGCTCCGCATGGACGATAATTAATTTGTAAATAGCTAGAAAGATATACGTTATCTAACAGTTCATGAACACTTTGTGAAATTGGGGGTTTCATTCAGGTACTGGTTTCATTCCAGGGTTTCGGGATCTGAGGTCGCCTTTCTCAACTGAGAAAGTCCCTCCAACATTCATGGACACAATCTGCTTCCAGTTAAATTCGCGTACGAGAGGTCGTCCTTGTTTTGGTTTAGCTGTACAAACTATTTACCGGATCTGTCGCGTATTTTCTCTTGGCAATGAGAAACTTAGTCATGTTGAAATGAGCTCTTTGACATCAGTGCTAACGGTCTTTTGCTTTTTCTTCCTCCTAGAGAAGGTTTCAAGCAGCTGGAGTCAGGCATACACATTTGCGTCACTATGGAACACAATAGTACCTCAACACTGTATACTTAAGGATACTCGAGTGGTAGATTATAACAATTAATTTTTCTAGGCTGTACTCGAAGCTTTTGGACATGCATACATACTATGAAGTCAAATTTTCATTTCCTGACAATGGTACAAAAAAATCGAACGAATGTGACAGAATAAGTTTTAATCTTTACTGAGGATTTTGACCAAAGCTTCTCTGCGTCATGTTTTCCATTTTTGCGATTATAATATTAATATTTAGGATGTAAACATTAGATTTCACAAATCATTTGGGATAGGATATGTATACGAATGCAAAATAAAGCCAAAAACGATGGTATGTCATTTTGTTGCTGGCTCTAACTACGCAAGAATTTATTGGGAATAAAACAACAGAATAGGATAATCGTTATGAATCATGTAAACACTTTGGCGTTGAATGCATTACGAATATAAATCCCCCTACGAATTTGTAGACGCTCTTGGCATTTGTTCTGATGGAATTTAGCAGTAAAGATGTAATTCTGAAATCTGAATGGGAAAATTAGCTTTGAAACAGTTGCTAGCATTCCATTTTCCAGTAGTGTTTCTTGGTACTTGTTACAACATTTCTTCGGGTGGCGTCGACTATGTTAGTTGTGGCTCCAAGGTAGCCGCCACTACTGGAACTCTTTATGTAAAACAAGTTACCCTCAACTGACGGCTCAATTATCCACTTCTCCTCAATCATGTGTGTTTCCGGTACTCCATAGAAAACATCCCAAGTTCCGTTTCCAAACGAGCCACAAAGATTCTTGTTCAGGTTTACATTTTGAATTGTGAACGTTTTACCATAGTCGTTGCTTTCCACTTTCCAGTGCATTCTAGAAGGCGGTTGTTTCGAAATCGACGTGAAAACTCCACCAGTTTCCTTGTCCAAACCCGAAAATCTTGTTAAATCCGCATACAAATATCCGGAATATAGTGCACTCTTTATTTGACAGTGACTTCCTTCCCAAATAAGCTTCTGGATACTGTAATGGGAACTTATTTTTTATTTCCCCGTAGAGCCTCAAACCGGTTGGACGCATATATTGATAGCGCCTGGAAGCATGGTTGAAGATGAAATCTTCTTCCGTGCTGGAAGTATTCAATTTATCCATCTGCAGTTTTAGAGAATAAGCTACTTGCATAAACTCTTTTGTGGAAATGTAGCCGTGTTCCATCATATGTTTTCTGAGGGCCTCCATAATGGAAATTTTATGAGTTACACAAATTCGACTTTCTTCGAATTCCACTATTTTGCGGTTCCGTGCATAACGACATTTCCATTCGTGTATTTTACCCGCAGTGAAACCCAAAATATTTTCTATGTTAGACACGTTCTTCTGCAAGGCATCCTCAATAATACTGGGCCAAAATGCGTTCAAATATTTTTCACAATGAGCTGACAAGTATTGCTGTATTTCCGTCATAGCAGACCGAGCGGCACCAAGGTCAGGATTCTGGATCGCTTTTGCCCAATATTCCTGTACATACTGGACTTGGTATCTGTAAATGAGCATCTGATTGAAATCCAGGTTTTCACCATTCCATCTCGATGCCAAGACAAGGAAGCTGGGATTGATAAAGCTGGAGTTCATTTTCCCATACAGATTTTCGTAAATCATGTTTTGTTGATTGGGAAGGAGATCATCGGCAAACCGCATTAATTGGATTAAATTCGCCTCCTTATCTTCAGTGTAGACACGCTGCACGATCAATTCAAGTGCTGAGTCGTTTCCAACTTTATGTAATGTCTTCACAGATTTGGATATTTTTCCTTTCATGATCTGAGAAACACAGAGGTAGACCTGCCATCAAATTTTTCTCAAAACAAAGGACACAGTGGCACAAAACAAAGGACGCCTTCCAGTACCCTAATTTTGACACGCATCAGACATTACTCGTAGACAAATAAAACGTTAAATTAGCCGAAAAGGCGTATTAGGCTCCAAAAATGTACTTGTAAAAGGAAATTTTTCCTTAAAATAGGCGAAAAACGTTAATTTTTGTTGAAAAATCGCCCAAAATACGATATTTTTTGCCAATATCCCGAAACAAAGGACAAAAGGACGGTTTCTCCAAAACAAAGGACGTCCTTTGATTTGTCAATTTTAGGCCCAAAACAAAGGACTGTCCTTTGGAACAAAGGACGGATGGCAGGTCTACACAGAGGGTAACTAACGAGTCCGCGTCAAGAATATCCAGCGTTAGGGATGGATTACTGCATGGATCTGGGTTCTCAGAACAGTTCACACAAATATATCTCCACCGCATAGAACATGGTATATTGTGAAGTTGGTCCAGCGTCAAGGTCGCCTTCGTGTCACCTTGCAGAA
>JAAXOA010002615.1:0-12845 GCA_036561885.1 Salina celebensis
CGCAACAGGAGAAAATCATGACGACGTTGTTTGCAAGCGGGTTGTTAATTTGCTTTTCAACATTTTTTATTTAGTTATCTCATTCTATTGTTCAACACATAATGTAACTTTCTCCTGGTTATTTAGTTTTATTACCGCTACTAGCAAGTATATTTTATCATTTCTACACCGTTCCCATTCTAAATTTGACTTCAGTGACGCGACATAACACTAAAAGGCCTTACCTTTTTCATACCAAAAATATAAATCTATTCATAAAACAATCTTTATGAGGGCAATAGCTTCGTTTTCATGTGGATGTAACACACCAGTCAGGGCGCGTAGGCGAAAGTCGGGTTTATGATTTTGCATAACAAAGGTTGGCGCACAGGAAGCTAAATCATATTACGTGTAAGTTTCACGTAAACGTAGAAATTTTTACGCCTACAAAATAACAATAAGGTGGAATTATGGAGGAGGAAAAACTTGATGCAATATTCGACGATGCATGTCCGTCTGTCAAATATTATAAAATCTAGCAAGGCATTATTGAATGTGAAATGAAAGGTGGGTTATTTAGGGGGACTGGGGAAATGGGAGTGATCCATTCACAAATAACGTACGTTTCCATCTACGTGACGTACATAAGACTTTGAAGTGGAATAGTTTTCACTGTATTTTATAAGCGTTATTATGTTCGCGTTTCACCAGCTTTCATTTCTAGTGAGAGAAAAAAAGGAAAGCGGTGTACAGCGTGCTTTCAGTTCTTTTGTAATGTAGTTGTTCACATTCCACGTGTTTTCCATCAAAGCTGATGTTGAAACAAAGGGTGCTAGATCCGTGGTCCCCTCTTTGCACCTATTCATAACGTATGTGTATTAACAGACGCCAGAGGCCCTGGTCTAAATGAAGTAGTACCAGGAAACTCGAGAAATGTTCTACTTCAGTTGCATCATAATTTTTGCAGTTGAACACATTCATATTTTTTCCGGGCGAAGCATGTTTCTGGATTAAGTTCCAACATACCACGAGAATGCTTCATGCCTGTTTGTTCTTATAATTATTCTCCTAATTCGTTCCAATTATTTACCCCTTAGTGTGAAAATTTTGTAAAAAAGCTAGAACAAACATATCTAGTTATTAAAAATTGCACTAGCTACGGGATGTTCTGCGTGTCTGTCAGTCCGTATATATATATATATATATATGTATTTTTTTTTGTCAAAATTCGTACAGTTTTTAAAATATATAGCTGGATCATAGTAATCGCTTGAAATCATCAAACATTTCTTCTCTTTTTACTCTAGATGGTTAAAAGACCCTTTCCGAGAGTCTCGTTAGAATTTCCGTTAAGATGAATCCGTCCTGGCCACGCTACCTTCGTATGCCGCATTTTCCATTTAATTGGCTAGGTAAGGTCTACCCGTGTCTTTTCGTAGCCGCATTTTATCCTGTCGTCGACTTGTTCTCCGACAGCGTATTCAACTTGAAGTATTTGTCCTGGAAAATTGTTCCGTTTATAATTCACCAAGGTTGCCTGAATAATGCTATGGTGATCAACCCCAGCTCTTAAGCTGGTTCTTCGTCACGACCGCCTCGGTTTTCTCAATTTCCATTTGTGCAAGAGAAAAATACAATTTGTTTAATTCACCAAAAGCATTTTAGGCATGTTTAATTTAATATATGAATTTCGTAAAATGTTACTACTAAAACAGCTTCTAACACAGGGTTTCCGGAGCTTTAACTTAAGAAATATTTGAAAATAAATGGTGAAAGCAACGTAACATCGACTTTCACCGCATACAACCTCAATTGAACAGACATTTCTGTATTTGAAAGCTAACATTTTCTACAGCCATTGCTAACCAGGATTACAGGAATATGTTCAATTAACAGTTACGGCACAGCGACCAGCATTGAAAAGTTCGGCTTCGAGGATTTAAAATCAGGTTGCCCGTGGTTACTCTGGTTCCAAACTCTTTAGTATCCAATGGACAGTAACACTTATTGAAATCCTGGTAATTGTTAACACAATCCAATTCCGAATGTGGAATGCCCAGAGCTCATCGATGCTGAAATCTGCTTTCATATCCAACCAGCTTTTATCCCAATTTCATTATATCCCCAACTCAAAGCTGACACACAATTGCTCGATTAGATTTCCCAGTTGACTGGTAGTTTGATTACGAAGATTTAAAATGTGAAATCAGAATTCAACATTCGCCCACCTCATTGAAAGAAAATAGTAAAGTTGTTGGAGAAGCGATTTTATCCTTTTATCCGAACTTTCTATTTGGTTGTAATCCTCTTTTCCCACTGTCCAGTTTCTGTTTGTGTTCTCTCCTTCCCCTTCAGCGAGTTTAAACGATCAATGACCCAAAAATCCAATTTCTTCCTGTCTGGAAAACCTTTTGATAGGATGTTATAACATTTACTTTCCCCTACAACATCTAGCTCGAATGTTATCATATAGGAAAACAATCCTGAAGCCTGTTTATATTTCAGCGAACCACCCAAAAAAAAAAGGCTAACCACATCTCTGCAATGTTGCACATGCACACTACCTGCAGCGATCCCCAAAACATGGTTTAGTCCCAATCCCAATTATTACGAAGCTGAACTTTATTCAGCAAATAATGATATCGATCTGTCTGTCTGTCTGCTGTCTTATATATTTACTGTTTACTCAATGGTCGGTTAGTATTTTTAAAATATAATATTTTAAACAAAACGTTCTTGAGTTTTAAATGACGTACTTATAAGGAGTGAACCTGCTTCGTTTCCATCATCTCCGAAATATTTGCTTTGCAATATATGATTGTATTCTGCCACCATTGACTTAGTTCATTTCTAGAGGACCGTGTACAACATTGACTTATGGACAGCTCAATACGAATCTGTAACTAGTCAACATTTCTTGGGAAGTCTGGTAGGTTACAAAATCAATTTGCTCACTAAATACAGCTAAAACACTTCAAGGGCAATTTTGTTGTCAATTCACAACACGCTTCCTGGGTACAAGTGTCGATATTTCCAACAATTTTACTGTTCATCTGAAAAACATTTTGTCATGTTTGCGGAGTTTTGACTGGCAGCTTGTTTACTTGCTTTCGAAACAATTATTCCATGAAACATATTGTTCACAGTATTAGCTTCATTCAATTCGTGCTATTCCTAGGATGTTATCATGAACGCCATATCTACACTTCGTGCGCCCATAACCACCTATAAATCATGCATGTACGTCATACCAGCATTAATTCAATAACACTTTTATATAACTCACATCACAAAAAATATTCCTTGAACACACTCAGAAGCTTGTTCCATATTGTAAATATACGAAGGCATGTTGGCCGTAACAAAGTAGCATCGTTATCCGATTTTACGAAACAATATTTCGGTGAAAGCTTACGTGTCATCACGTAGCAAACAATATTTGACTTCAAAGCTATCTATTCATTTTTATATTATTGACCATTTAATAGCTGTTACTTTAGGGTGGCCTGCTGGGTCTGCTGAGTTTCCCGATACATAAATAAGAAATCGATCCGTTTTCCAAACTTGTCAAACAGTTGGCTTCCATGGCCATAATTTAGCCATTTGTGGAAAACTAACCCTTAACTCTAACTTAGTTAGACCACATAACAAAGGCCCCAGTCTGTCAAGACAAAATTTTTCATTGCGATTATTTTCGTCAGAAAAATGTAAATGAAAGGGCTAAATTTAGTGTGTGAATTTTGACGTTTAGCAAATGCAGTGATGCAATATAAAGTTTGTATTTGTACACATTGGAAGTAATAGAGGAGTACCCCTGCCAGGTAAAATTTAGTTTCGAAGCATGCTGAAACAGACTAACTGTCAAATTTTCAAATTTTCATCACAACCGCCTGTCTCACTGACTAGCAGCAGAAGAAGTAGATATCTTTTTAAAACCCGAAAACGCTTAAATCAGTTTGCGAACAGACGCTAGCACCATTAAATCTTGGTAATTCTAGCCCACTTCATTGGTTATGCCAGCTGTGGGTGAAAGGCACAATGCATAACACATATGGTATTCCATTGTGCTGAAGTCGATAAACACACACCAACGAATCACCATCAAAAGAACGAGTGGTTTATTCACCTAGAATTTATGTGTCGGTTTGTCGGCAAGCATATTACCCAACGACCAATTCAAGTGGTACTTTATGCCGTGTTCTTTTACAATTGATACACAATAAAATCTAGATATGATAAAAAGGTTTCTGAAGTGTACACGAAAGGTGACTCTTGGGGTTTAGGATATTACCATTCAAAGAGGTTTCAAATACGAGAAGACACCCACTATATTTGTAGTATCGCTGCCTATAAAGATAAGCACAACATGATCATGAAATATTCACCACTGGTCGCGACTCTTTTCCCGGCATAAAATAGGCAGCAGAAACTGGAAAAAGGTCTCTTTAGAAGTTGTCACTTTCATATCCTCTTGTTGTTACTGGTTTATCTGCCCTACAACAACTTTCACACAAAAGAACTCCAAGTTAAATCAATAAAAACGAAGACTCGAAGAAACTGTAAAGGTAAAATTCGAATTGATCCCACATTCAGCAAGTAAGGAATGAAAATTCCCCAAACTTCACATTTGGTAGAGGAAGATCTGGCACAAATGTCACCGCCAACTGTACTTCATACGAGAAAAAGCATCGAAACAACTTTCTCCAATATCGACCTCTAGTTAAGCAACAAATTCATACGATTCAGGGGCGATCGGGCATCGTTGAAAGCAATTGGGTTGGAATGATGTTTTTGAGGGTACGCCAACTCGTCGGTTGGGGACTCCCTACCGTACCACCATTTTTCGGCCAGTTCATACATAGTTCATAGTTGTACATTATGAGAACTGTGGATTCGTTTTCAAATCAATTCAAAGGAACCATTGATCTTTTTGTCAATATTTATTTTAACCGTTTCCTGGTACTAGGCATCCTGTTTCCCGTAGCAAGACAGGAAGCGAGTTTCTTCCGAGAATGATTGGTTATGCTGACAGAGAAAGTTTAAGAAGAGATTGAAACGGTGCAGAATTTAATCGACTTGGGGTTTATGCTGCTTAACTAAGCAATATCGAAAAAAAACCATGCACATTCAGCTATTTGCTATTTTGTCAACGAGTATAACACATGAAGCAAAAGTTGTGTTTTGTTTACTTGTTTTCCCATCCCTTCTTTGTAAATAGTAATCATTGGTCTTTTTGTTTTTATCTTCAAAGACAAAATCGGGTTGTCTCTTTGAACTGTTCCTTTGCAGAGGAAAAGCGGTCGGAAGGAACTCCTCGATTCTCTTTGGAGATTGAATTTTGAACTTTGTTCAAATAAATCTTGTTGAAGTTCATCCTTCTTAATTTTTGCTATCTCTGGTTTCGAAAGGAAATGTTCCACTGGGTTGAAACGAGGTCTATTTTCAATCGCGTCCCATTTTCTTTTGATTGCCGGTTCTCTCTTTGACTAAGCCTTTACAAAATGAGTGATATATAAAGGGCTCCAAATAACGGAACTAAATCATTTTAGCCGTAATTTCCCCCCTGCTTTGTTGAAAGAAAAAGTTTACGATCCAGTGGGAGAACACAATAATTAGTGGAAAGAGAATGTCGTTAATTGGAGTGCAAACAGAGACAATTACTTTAATGACGTTGACGTGTAGTACGTTCATGTGAGATCTACACAAGTTCCTGACGGACTACGACTAAACATTTTTGTTGCCATTTTCCGTACGTAACACACAATGTTAGTCAGAAGATCATTGAATCATTAAACTCCATCAGAGCAACCACAGAAAAACGTCAAGGATGGTTCTCAATGAGAAGCGAACTTTTCTCCTTGATAATGTCTCAAAGTTCAATATTTAAAAGATGAGGGTACCGTGCTTATTGGCATTCTCGAAAGAACAATGAAATGAAAAATCGAAAGGAGTTAAATGATTGTTTGCTTGACAGGCAAGTGTTGGCAGAATTTCCGACACGTAGCCCAATTTGTGTGAACAATCTGGGGCATTTGGCGATTTTATAAGATGCGAGAAATGGTCCTAATAGAAAGTAGGCATGTAGGAGGATGTATGAGTAACAAGTTAGGCCTTTTATGTTACTGATTTGATACCCGTGTAGTCATTCTCATTCATAAAATAGACTGTCAAATCTTCCCAACCTCCCATGTTTGGTTTAACTACGAAATATATCGTAAAAATCCTTACTAAATGAATAATGAAGTTTTTATGACTTTTGAAGTGGAAGTTTTATACGGATTTCAACGGACATCTAATGCGCATAAATCAACTAATGTACTCAAACTGTTTTCAGTTGATACTTAGATTTGATACCAAAATTTAGAAGCACGCGGGTGTGTCTTATAATGATAATGGTATCTGTATCCGACCGCTTCGCAAAACACGTAACGCACAACAATAAAAATATTTGCACAGCAATGCAAGAATCACTTCGTTTTGACTAAAAAAACCTGAAGAATGAGTAGACGGACCCACAACATACAAAACCATCACTCATAAACTTGGTTCGGCACTGCTTTCACCGTTGTAACGTTCTGTATCCTCTACTTCATCTTTCCGGACAAGACAAAATCTCAGTTTTCACGTCGCTTTCCACCATTGAAATCATAAACTTTCTTGAAAGGAATCTCTCTGAAAATGTAAATCATTCAGACACCTCGTGCCGTTCACACTTCTCCAGATCTTTTGTATACTTACCCATGCGTGTGTACCAAAATACCCTGTCGATTACTTTGA
Source organism: Salina celebensis (assembly GCA_036561885.1). Lineage (NCBI taxonomy): Eukaryota > Metazoa > Arthropoda > Collembola > Entomobryomorpha > Paronellidae > Salina > Salina celebensis. Next base: position 6,757 of record JAAXOA010002615.1, read on the forward strand.
CCTTACACTCTCCAGTTTGTGTATCTTCTACTGGACTGGTAAGCCGATGTGGCGAAAGTTGACGACATTCATAGATTTTTCAGTCTTAGTTTATCTCTGAGCGAACACGCATCCTCATTTCAATCGAGCGTATTCACACGATTTCCATTTTTTCTCTCATGTCGGCTCGAGTTACATGTGTTTCTCAGTGAATATGGATAGCGTTTGATGTCTCTATGACATGGAGACAAGCTGTTTCCTTTCCAATATTAAACGAAATTTATGAATATATTTTGGAAATATGTAGTATTATTCATGCAGGACAAAATCGAGATGGAACTCAGAATGTATGTCTGAAGGCCATTGNATATTTTGGGAATATGTAGTATTATTCATGCAGGACAAAATCGAGATGGAACTCGGAATGTATATGTCTGAAGGCCATTGCAAATGATGTTGGAAAGAAAGCGTAGCAACACATTTTTAAGGTCGACTGCATTTTAATAAATTGACGGGTTGTTTGCACACAGTATGTGACCTTTTGTTGTTTCGTGTCCTTGCTGCTTGATGGATCGATACAAATATAAACTTGATAGTACATTTGCACATTTTTTGGCATTGGCATCAATATAATTTTAACTGGAAATATTACTGTGTATTGTTTGAAGTTTCAATCAGTCAATTATTCCGTGAAAACATCAAACAATTTGAGTAATTAATGTACATATGTTTGCACATGTATGGTAAATTTTAGGCCTTGAGTTTTTGACAACCGAAAAGAAATCTAATTCATTTCCTTATGGTTCCTTATTCTGTAGCAAATATTTTGCAACTTCATGCAATGATGCCCATAAATATTTTGTTCAAAATTTGGCACCACGGAGACTTGATTCTCCACAATACAGCGTATGCACAAGTGAGAGTTCATATTTTTTTTCTGGGAAAAATGCATTTGCTGCCTGAGTGAGTGATGTTACCAGGAATAAGCAACAAAATGAACACGTTCAATCGTAAACTCGTAGGGGTCGGATTTATTGTGGTTCTATTCTATTACATAACCAGTAAGCAGTATCCTTTTAAAGAATACCTTTTAAACATGTTCATGTGTGTTGTCGATAGAAGTCACTGATGATGTTACAAACTGATGAGTGAAAATTCAATTCTGCGATGTTAATACGGGTTACTAAACCAAATATACGTAACGAACTGTCGCGATTCGAGTTTTTCTCATGCCAAGAAAAGAGTACAACAAACAAAATCATTACAAATATTGATTCAACTTATATTACCGGCTTGGCTCAATGGGCATACTCAGCAAACATGGCCATAGAGACGAACTAAATGCGCTTTAACAAATGTAATCATTTATACTAACAATGTAGATATTTAGTTGCTCTGAAAAAGGATGGACAAAAACACATTCATCCTTACATATTGTAATCATAGAATTTTGCTAATACATACCTTTCAGTGCATCTAAAAATCCGTCGTACCGTATAGATAACTTATTACTTTGCATTAAGACTGTATTTAGCTCGTCTGATACTAGCAAATATTACCTTATTATGGCTGGTTCTCTTAAAATGCAAAAGTGGAATGGCATAGTCAGCTTATATTTCCTTTTCTTTGATTCTTGGTAATAACGAAATAAGGACGAAGTAAAGTTGATTCATTAAAAGAGGTCTATTTCCTCTGAAAAATGGTTTCCGCTGTTATCCTCCTACGTTGGTTGCTAGGTATCAAAACAGGAAAAGAGGAGCTTATATTTCCTTTTCTTTGATTCTTGTTAATAACGAAATAAGGACGAAGTAAAGTTGATTCATTAAAAGAGGTCTATTTCCTCTGAAAAATGGTTTCCGCTGTTATCCTCCTACGTTGATTGCTAGGTATCAAAACAGGAAAAGAGGAAAGGAGAAAGGAAATGAAGTAAAAAGATTTTTTTATCATGATTCAAGCAAGATTGTTTGCTGAACAACGTCTTCATTTTGATTGGCTTGATCAAGTAACTTCCATTTAATTTCTAGATGAAAGCATCCAACGTTATTGTTAAAATCTTGTCACAATAAGACGAATGAAAAAGCTCTTCAGATATTGGATGCTTTTGGAGTAGTACATTTCGATAGAAAAATATTCCATCATGACAAATTGGGTCTTGCTTTGTCAATCAGGTGAATTTAACAAATTTAACCACTTCAACGACGTCTCTTCTAGGACGTCTAGTCGAGATTAATAAGATACAAAACGATCATTTTAATACTCTGACAGCCTTTTAAATTAGTTACTCTGTTTGCCCGTCAATTTGGTAAATCGCCTTTAAAAACACTCGATGGAACGTCTCCAACGGGTAATCCATCTACTTGAATATTTCAGATTATAAGCAGGTTTAGATATTGGTAATTGTTATCTTTGAAGTGGCAATTTTTGCATTTGACGGTCCTTGAAAGTTATACATTAGAAGAGAATTTCTACAAGAGAAGAATCTGATCGCAGTCTGATCGCAGTACAAATGTATCATTAAACCTCCCTCCGATCAAAATTACCGTACTAATTTCCTGGTAATGGTACATAATTCAATTTCCGAGAGAAAATCGAATATAGGAGTATGAACGCTATAGATTTTGCCACAGTATTCACGCCAATTCCATATAACAACCTACTTGAAGCAGACTAAGTAGATTATTATCGACTTTAGGATGGGGAAGACACCACATGTATTTAAATTTAGATATGAAGGAATTTATGAAACGATACAGCACTTGAAGTTAGATGACACTCTAGCTGGATAACGAAACAGGACAAATAGGATAAGGTATCCATTGAGGAACTGCTTAAAATGAAATTTAGTTAATTAGTTCTAAGAACTTGGATTGAATCGCAACACTAAATAATGAAAAAGGAATAAAGAAACCCCTAAAAGTACTTGTAGCTCACGCCATGGAATACAATTCTAACAGAGTAGTCACCTCCGTCCTCATCCTTTAAACTTCAAGGTCAAATTACCGTCTAAGTTCTAGTTACAATTAAAAGTTGTTTTGTCATACAAAAACAGTATCGACCGACGTATAAGTTAGATATCTATTTTCACTTTAACATGAATATGATTGATCACGAATGTAACTCCTTGGAGGTTGTCGTAAAAGGACCGAGGGCTTCAAGCAGTAAGTATTCAATGTTTTCTGTATATATCTGCTTAGGTGAAACTCATCTAGTATTTTCACAAAGGTGATTTATAAACATGTGGTCTACCATTACGACTCAACCACATCACATGGATGATAAGAAAGCTTCGAGTGAAAATGGTACTTTGTTTATACAAGGTCATGTTTTAAAACGCTGTACAGAATGTTGCTTAACAAAGAAGTCACGGAACCATGAACAATGCTTTCGCATATAACTTTTCCGTGGAACAGTGTTTGACTTTGATCAAGCAAGGGAACAAATTATATTCTGTGGTAGGAGTGATGGAAATTCATTCAAAGCCACGCTACTGAGATCAGTACTTTCTAGCAAAAATTATGTTGAATGGCTTTGTATTTATAATAAAAATAACAACCCCTGTAAGTATCTAAATGCAACTAGTATCTAAATTTAAAGGTAAAACTCAATACCAGAAAAGGTATACGAAGTTCGTTGTACGAAGTCATGTGGATAAAAATATTACTTAGATTTTCAATGCTCGTCTAGAATGTTCAAGTTACAATAATAAGTCAGTTTATTGCCACAAAAACAAAAACCCCGAGGGGACACTTACATGATGCGACATACATGGCGAGATTTTAAAATTTTGTTCGGATTTCTTTCTAACAGTCTTTCACAGTCTTAATGCTAACGCGAATAAAACCCAAACCCAGAGCTTATACAACGTATAAATACCATACTGATTAAATCTCTGCAATTGGAAGTACTTCAACTTGTGTCCAAAATAAGCAGGGCCCTTGTGAAATGTATCACATGACATAGCTACCAAACTCCCACTTAAAAAGCTTATTTACCTTAGCCATAACATTAAAATTTTGCTTTCCTTCTTGAATATCTCTGGCCCCCGCCTAATAAGTGCAAACAAATATCCCTGAAAGTGTATCCCCACGACTGCTTTTGAAAAGGACACCATATTATGAGCAACTCATGCATGCACACAAACAAACTATCGTATCGTGATTACTTATTCTGCAAATTTGAAAACTGTAATCTCGTTAAAGAGATGTTGATGAATCAAAAGAAATCTTGGATCCTGAGAAAACTCTCGTTTAGTTAATTATACGTAGGCTACGTTACACAGCAACACGCTCACACATAAAACTAATTTCTTGTTTGGCATTTTACATTAATATATGAAAAAAGTATTTTATAATAGTACATGCGGTAAACTGCTAAAAACGGATAACAAATTTTTAATTTAAAATTGCAGTCAGTTGGTTCATCCGAGCAAGGAAATCCCAAGAGGGATACGAAGCATACCTTAAGGCAACCTCAAAATTTATTCTAATCTAATCTATAGCGTATATCAATAGGGCAAATCTAATAAAATGTAAATTGCGTTTGACTACTTGCCGAGCGACGTATTCCCTTGGTGTTTTAAGTATAATGAGGCAAGCATGACTACCCCTTGTAAATCATCCTGTCACGGTGACTTGTCAGTTATACTCAAAAAGAGTATTCATCCACTCCATATTTCATCCATGAGAATATGAGGGAGCCATGCCGATCGTATTCTTTCCAAAACTTCTCAAAATCTAGCAACATTTTTTAAAGATACGGATCCAGCGAAAGCAGACAGATTCCATTTTTGAAGCCTCTATTCTACTTTCGCGGCTTACTTGCAGTCTCGATTCAAGAAGAATTTAGACCGTGTGTGATTTATTATTCGGTCAGCCTTTATTCAATAAAATTCAGTATCGGGTGATGAGTTGCAAGAAAATGGGGAAACATACCTGGTCGTGGACTGGTTCGACATTCATCCCTGTCTCACACACATTCTCTTCGAATTCTCTAGTCCTAGGGACTAATAAATGTGCGTGTTGTACAAAACAGACAACTGAATTTAATAGGACAGAGACGAAATTGGAAAGACGCTCTCTTCCCACATGAAAACTCATTCCACATACATGTTGTCAAAGAGTACATAAACGAGGTCACGCAAAATTTGTAATCATAGCAGTAGTAGTTTAGTAGAAAGAACATCACCCCAAACGTGTCTTTGGGTGTCCCAACAGCTCTTGACAGCTCATACAATTTCAAGTCCCAAGTCCAATCTCCTGACCAAGGATGTTATGGACTATCAATAGGCTCAATCCTTTGTTAGCATTCCGCGCGACGGAATTTATGTATTAGTAAAATAGATCCATTACTAGCCATTTTTCGTACGGTCGAGAGCGGGAGAGAATATTTTGATCACGAAATAAATTAGCAACATACGACCGTGTGTAACCAGAAATGGTTAAATATTAATTGGCGTTTTGTTTCGTAGCAGAAAGCAGCAGTTGCTAAGGCGTGTTGGCTTCTAGACAATTGTTTATAAATGGATACTGCCCAGCCTTACGACCAAGCGAGAGCACATGGACAGCTTTAAATGTTCATTCATAGAGCGTAAACATGACCATGTTAATTAAATCTATTAAGGGTGACCTAAACATCTATATAAATCTTTGAGTCTGAAGACAAGTTATGCTTGTCTTAAAAATTTTAGTGTTCCAATGCTGCTTTCATTTGCTTTCACTACTCGAGAAGGAATTCAGAGAAGAAAATGTTGCTCCCGTAGCCAATTTAATTTTTAATCGATTTGTATAGTTGTATACCACTCAAACCTGAATTTATTAATTTTCGTTGTGTACCTCAAGCTGGCAACTTTGTAGGACCGTAATTCTACACCCAATTCAATACATCCATACGTTTTGCATTGGATGAAAGCAGTTCCTCGTGTGCAGTTATTCGAATTTATGTTACGCAAAATTATGTTTTTAGGAATGAACTGCGCTCAAGGTATTTGTTGGGCTTGATTCCGGCTGGTTACCGTCGGTTAAAGAACAGGAAGCAAGACAGCCAAGACGATTCAAATGACTATGTTGATCAATTAAAGATTGATGTTAGTTTTCACTCATCAGAATTTATGT
>JAAXOA010002616.1:0-10245 GCA_036561885.1 Salina celebensis
TCAATTTCATGTACTAGCTATATTTCTTCTTTTAATTACATTAAAAATCCTCCAACACAATCATTTTGTTCCCGAAAACAAGTAATTTATCGAGTACTTCATCCAAATATTGTTATGTTCCGTCTATTTTTCAATTATAAACCAGCTTGTAGTTCCAGGAAAGGGGTCTGTCTGATCCGGCATGTCATCTTCCTTTCCTGATTTTCCTCCGCAAAAAAATTTAATATTGGTTGATGAGAGCGATGTAATATTTCAATGCAAAAATGTGACAAATGAAATTCCGTAAAGTCTGAGTGATCGCAAGACAGAACTCCATTATCCGTCTCACTGGCTTTTACCCTGTTATCCCCAAACACGATTTCAAGTGGTTGGGAAAAAGTAAAACATTTTTCTCATTTTCCTCCCTGACTTGTCCATTTGCTAGAATTTGCAGTACCAGCATAGTGACAAAACTGTCTATATATCATTTTACTCATGATTCTGAGTCCTCAACTCAGAAAAACTATTTCCACCGGTTTCCCCTCTCGTGATATGCGGTTTGCCTTGCTGGTGCCTTCTGTTTGCGCGAAATGCTGCCAACTTCATCACATCTTCACATACAGCCATAAATATAAGCTCCAGATAACATGCAGCTAACGGAAATGAACCAACGTTTCTGCCTGGTTATGTGAGCCCTTGCCTATGTAAAAAACACTGTGCTAGAATGATAAAGATGTTTGTGGAGAGGGGAAAATAACATGTATATTTAAAACCAGGATCACACTTTCCCAACACGTCAGTCAGCAAACACTTCCAGCCAAAGCTGCTACCAAGGAAGGAAGTTGTTTGTGTTTTTGTACCAACTAAGTGTTCACAAACTCTCTCGTCTAAACCAACTTTTCCAACTTCAGTTCAGAAGCCCTTTCCCATAAGGTATACGCTAGTTGCTCACACGCAGCTTTTCGCAAAGTAAACAAGACATTACAACGGATTTACTTTTTGCGACAGTCTTTGTGTTGTAGAAATTGTTGCTCTGCCTCGCACAACATTTTTGGCTTCCTTTTGAAATGCATAATATAGCTCAAGTTACGACTTTCTCGTAAAATTGTGAAAGGTTGAAATTTTTTGCACACAACAAAATCGGTTGTTTCGTTTGGTATAGGTTGTGTTTTTAAGTCCATCAGCAACCCATGCAATTGAGATTATGTTTATTTCTAAAAAAGTATCACTGGCATTTTGTTAGTTTTTGCATTTTGGCGCATTCAATTCATACGGGAAAAACTGTCCAAAAAAGTATAGGAAACATGAGCGTATCCATTCTTCCTGCTATGCATAGTACGAGCGTGTGTGTTTCTTAAAGTTTTGTTGTTGCATAACCGTAAGAACACACTGCATTATTGATAGTCACAGTAGATTTTATGGAGTAAGAGGAGCAGCAAAAATTGCTTTCATTTCCGGTTTTTGTATTTTCAGGACGGACGTATAACAACAGTGGGGAGTTTAGGAAAAACATTCCTAATGAGGTAAGAAAGCCTATGTGTACATACTTGTTTAAGGCAAACAGTCAACAGGCAGAGATACACACATCAAGCTTTATTCGGAAAAGGCGATGAGTATTGACACATGGTGCTGTAGCTTCTCAACCAAACTGACTTCCAAATTTTGGAAATTGGATTTTATCGTATAAGCTAAATCAATCAAACGTAAGGTATCAATTTCCTTAAGTTATTCATACAAATTGTCGACAAATATGTGTCCTTTGTAAAAGTTTCACAAAGTCAAAGCTAGTCAAGATAAAAAGAAAACTAATAATAAAAAGTTTCTTTTGAAAATAAGTTTTCGTAAATCTTTTCAACAAAATGCTCTTGGTATACAATCGTTGTGATCAAAATCAATACTAATCATGGAAATATTGAAAGCGCGTATTCTATATAAACAAGTTATATAGAAGTGTAGTTTAAAAATTTTATTTAATATGCAGAGTGATTTAGAGTGATGCCGTTTTTGTTGAAAGCCAGGTGGAGCAAAAAATTGGAAGATATAATCTAAACTAAACTAAAAAGGCATAAAGGGAGGAAATCGACAGCCGTAACATGGGGGATTCTGACATAACCAATTTGACAAACTCATACTGGGAGGTGGAGTGGAAAAACTTCGTGTTCAAAGCAGCAGCTCCGGAAAATTATCAGGATATTTTGGATTCTATGCGTGAAAATTTCTATAAGGACGAGCCTTTGAATATTTTCACCGGATATAGTGAAGGGAAGCGAAAAGACTTGGATAGAATGATCACAGAGCTGTTCAAAGACGGATTGAGTTGCATCATTATAGAAAAAGAGAGTGGAAAGGTATGAAAACGAAGTGTTAATTGTAAAATTCATGGAATACTTTTTCAAGCCAAGCACGACATGGAAATTGCTTCCTCTCACGACTTTCTTAAAGCTAAGACCAGACATAGTCTTTAGAAAAAGTTCTTTGTATTGTTATTACATTTTGACGAAACAATTTTCAGGTAGCTGGATGTGAAATTTCAATCCTATGTACAAAAGGAGAGAAGGATCGTATTCCGGAAATGGAATGCCCACAAATGAAGCAAATCCTGCCATTCCTGGAATTACTAGACGCATCCGCCCCAGTGTTTGACCATTATCCAGAATTGGATTGTTATGCGGAGCTTTTCATGATCTCAATAGAGAAAGAATTTCGTGGTTATGGTCTGGCAACTAAATGTTATCAGCTTGTGGCGGAGATGGTAAAAGCGAGAGGAGTCAAGCTCCTCAAAAGCTCATTTACCAATCCCTATTCCCAACGGATTGCTACTAAACTGGGGTATCGTGAGCTTGGCCGTGTCTACAACAGAGACTACAAGGACAAGAATGGCGATATTGTATGGCCGCATGTGGAAGATGACTACCCAGACTATTACGGTATCGTTGGAGTTTTAGAATTATAGACAGAAGTCTAATTCTGTGCGAAAACAATTCAAAATGAATTCTTCTTCTTGTAAACTTTTGTTTATAATATTTTGGTTGTATAGTGTATATAGTAATGAATTCTGTTCACGTACAAATTCGTAAGTAGTTAGTATCAAATGCATCTAGGTGCTGCGAAAATACGTAATTGAATGCTATTAGTGTTAGAATAGAAATTAGGTTTGCATTATTCGTATATTACGTATTAATCTAATTGGCATATCAAAGATAAATGGTCCAAAACTTGTGCTACATCGTTATATTACCAAACAGATTATAAATATTAATCGTAAGGAGTGAAGACAATATTACACGCACTAAAATGTAAACCATTGCCAAAATAAAGTTGCTGAAACCATTTTTGCTTCAGAAAGACAAATCTTGAATGTTGTCGTTGTGTACAAAAAGTACTCTTATCATCATCATTCATTCATTTTGAGTTCTAACTTTGATTGGGGTAATCTGACTTTTTGAAAAGGCTTTGCGTGATGGTCATCTTTTATATACATACACCATTTACCATTTTTACTCCATATATAATTTGCATATTCATAAGCCCAAATTCCTTGGATCTTCATTGAAATTTCAAACTCGCACGACCCTCCAACGAGCCTAACTTCTTGTGCATACAAAGAAACTGATTTTTGATATCTAAATGATAAATGCAGCCATAGCAAGTAGATACTGGCAGTTCTTGCGACGCCTGCTATTGATAGCATGTGTTCATTTCATGACATGACGCGTTATCAATTATAATATAAAAATCTATTTCGTTGACTGCAATAATTCTTCCCTTCTCCTTGAAAACATGTAAATATGTAGCCTGTGACCGATTGTAAGAAGGAATGTCTTACGAAGAATTCCCGTACATTATGTACTTTACTGTAATTAAATATCCTACTGCCCTCTAAAAGATGCTTTTTGTTCGAAATGCCTTATCTCCGCCGCACCTCAGTATTTGATCAAAAGAGACGAAAAGAAAAAACCTTTCTGTAACAACTTGTTGGTTGATATTTGATATATGCGTGTGTCTCTCATACGAAACCCAGGTATACAGCAATTATCTGATGATTAGACAATTGTTGACTGGTGCCCGAACAGATCATTTAATATTTGACATTCGTTACGTTAACATACAGGATTTGCACTAACAATGAAGTATAATAAAGCACTCATTGCATTCGTCTTGCTAGCTGTGATGTTCACTGTTTTTCTAACAGTTGGTAAGTTTAGCGTAAATGGAAAAACGATCAGTTTTGTCATTTTAGTTAACAGGGGAAATGTTTCGTAATTTGTCATTGTTTTGATAGAGGCTCAGTGTGGGCGATGCGATAGTATCTGTAAAAACCGACCTGCTTGTGAAGGAGGAGAATGTACTGGAGCGGACCGTACACTGTGCAAGTGCTTTGGATCTAGAAGATGTTGGTCAGGTGCTTTCAATCCTCATTAAAAAAACTCTTGTTGTGATACCTTTTATTTTTATTGTTTGGTTTGTTTCATGCGAAATCATTTGTAAATTCAATTTTAACGAATAGTAAACATCAAGATTTTAATTGGTGCCGACAAAAACAAAAACGTCTATGATATTACATTACATAACATATCTCCACATCCCGTCGCCGTCGCGTTAGATAGATTTCGGTTGTTCGTTTTTATCAGATCACTAGATCGCTTCCAAAACCATCATGTCCTTGCCTGCAATTGCAAACATTCAAATCATACAATAGAATATGTCAACTGCAAAACTATCAGCCAGCGGAAGCCTGCACTCCTCACAAGGAAAAACGGGCAAGCAACTCTTCCAGACAAGATTCACGTGATTTCATACATGCAAATAAAAACACACCAATTAAAGTTAATGTAAAGTTGACATTCTCATATTGCCCTCATTTACAAACACATTTGGATTGCGTTGGTGTAAAACTAACGACTAGTATATAACGCATTGGAAATATACCATTTAAAAGAGCCAAGAACGTAGCAGAAACATTCAACAAATAACGAAAATGTGTTTAATAATATTTTTAAAGTTAATTATTGTTGTGTATTGGAACTTTCTCCTAATACACAAAACACAGGCTGCCGTTGACCAAACCGTTTCTTGCGGGTTGTGTTGTCCATATCTGTTTCGGTCTAACCAAGGGGTAATCAGCGTACGTGAGAGTTCTCCTGTAGCTCATACAATTTCATACATATTGCGTTGTTTCCTGTCCACCGAGGAAATCATAATTGTTTCTGATGGAGCTATGAAACGTGCATATTGGCTCAATTGGAACAGGTACAAAAATGACGAGGCAAGGAAGAGAGTTTGTGCTTACGTTGAAAATGTTCCTGTTACATACATCAGCACTGAAGACTTTCTCCTGTCCAGCGTGGAATACTTTCTCCAGCTTGTACCCACGTATCCACCAGACAGAGTTATTAACTCGTCTGAAGGACAACCCCCAAGACGAACAAACTTTATATTTGTTGCCGAGTCAGACGAGGAAATGATTTCTTTACTTGAGAAAGTTTCTGGAGCTATTCAAGTTTTGAGGACAGCAAGGAATTACTTTTGGCAACCGTATTTCGTCTTTTTATGGTCTCATGTACTAAATCTCATTCCGATTCAAGCCAGTGAAAGCAGCCCTTGCAGAGAATCGCCAGGACAAAACCAAGTTAGAGCTTGGCTGGATTCAGTCTCCCCAAATTTTACATTGGATAGCGGTGTATTCTTTTTCTTCATGGTACAGAGAGGAAGTAGCGTGAGGTCCAGGTTTAATTTGCACCTTTCTCTATGGGAAATCTATAAACTCAAGGGTCAACAGCAATTAGTTGTACAAGAAGTCACGGAGAGCGAATTGCTTCAGCCTCCACCGTTAGAACCAGAACCAAAAAATGTAACATGTCGAAACACAACAAGATCCGCAAATCCTCAAGTGCTATGGATGGAGCAGATAAATTATTACTTCCTATTGACGAGATTCAGCAGACGTACAAATTTCAAACTTGTACTGATAAAAGCATCTACCGAGGTTTGATTCATCTGTAGTTTCCTATAAAAGTCCTGAAAAATGACGATATTTACAAGACGTTTTTGATATAGGAAAGAAATGATTCTGAGGCATTCATACGAGTTACGAAAGCGGCTGATGGAAACTTGGAGTTAAAAGATGGTGCTGCCGTGTCCATCATAGAAGATTTAAAAGCTATGTTGAATTTTAGGTTGGCTTATCGTAATTACACTTGATCATTATTTATTTATATTTATAACATGTCGTTGAAAATGTCTAAACGTATTCCAATTTCATTATTCAGCATATACACTATATTTGGAGATGGTGTCGCTATTCAGAGAAATTATATCGCATCCGGTCAGGATAGCGCTGACATCTTGCTTGACCAAAAGTCATTAAATCCTATGAGACAAAAATTTTATAATTTTCTTCAGCCTACCTACCATGGATTGTGAGATATTACATACAAGTCGTTTCATGAATGTCTTGATATTAGACACCGGAATTTTTGATTAAAAACCATTGGTCCTTTTGTTTTGACTGGACAGGTACAACGCATTTTTCGTGCAACCAAAATCTGACTCAATCCGGAATATTGTTAGTGCCCCATTCACGATCGGACTGTGGGTAATTGTCATTACAACTTGGTTTGCCCTCATCGGTTGTTTGTATGGATGGGGATATGTTTCCAAACGATACTCAACAGAATTGAGAGAGGATGGAGCCCTGATGGAAGAGGTTGGACTCTGGGCAGTTGCAGCAATGTCTCAAAAATGTAAGCAAGAAACAATGAGTACCCTACTTACAATGTCAACTAACTTAACAAATCCTATTTTATAGCATGGCCCAGTTCACCTTCCTCATTGAATTTTAAAGCCATCTTCTTAATTGTTTACTTGATGGCATACATTTGCTATGTGGCGTACTCTGCGGTGATTGTATCATTCTTGACGGTAAAGCTATTTCCTGTAAAGTCTGTAAAAGACCTTATCGATAACCAATACCAGTTGACTGCACACAATGAGAGTGAAGCAACGATAAAATTAGTAAACGTAAGAATGGCATCTTAACAATATTCATCGCGCAATTAGCCATTCAACAGAAACTTCTTTTCCCTATGTAGACTATTATGGAACCATTTAATTTACCGCCGAAAGTCGTAACAATCAACACGGAAAATGAAATAACTCACTTACTAACAGTGAATAGAAAACGAGCTTTGATTGCATATCCTGATCTCTTTTATATAACTGCTAACAATCAAGGATATAGTCAGAGATTTATCTGCACAACGTTCGACTTTTTTCCCGTTGGAAATACTCTATACAAGAGTGCAATGTCAGTGAAGAAAGCGTCACAATACAAGGAAATATTTAGCGTCAAGTAAGTTATCATTTGTAATCTTTTTTTTTATTGGTTTAAACGCTACTGAAGTTTTACCTTACAGGCTTCTAACAATAATGGAACGAGGACTTAACAATCGTTACATGAAAACATATGAACTCTCAAAAGATATTTTATGTCCAAAAAAGACGTATGATAACACAAAACGACAAGTTGATCCTGTTCAGATAACTGACGTTTTCACAACTTATATTGTTGTCTTCATCGGATGGGTGGCTGCCTTGTCAGTTTTCTTTACAGAACGGATTTACAAAAGGAGGCGGACAATTTACGATTTAATATTCATAGCTTATTGACCACCAATTACAAGGAGTAATTTTACTGGTTTAAAGAATTCAAAATCAAGGTACGACATGTAGAACCACACACCTTACCATTCGTTTTACCTAAGTTCTAAAATACTGTAATCACAATTCACAATCACTTTCCCCCTAATGAACAAAGAGTGGCGATAAGTCCAGTTAGTTGAATCAGTGAATTCATTCCTTCCGCAATTCTCATATGTGTCAGTCCAATATGCTGTAAGCAGATATGTGAATTATTAATACCAATATATTAAAGCACGGCTAAATTTTTTTTTTGCATCGCATAGCGTTTTTAGCTAACCTTAATGAATTGAAGTTTGATAATTTCAGGAAAAGGGCAGTTTTTGCACACTCTGAAAATATTGGAAATAATATCTTCAGCAGAGTATCCAAGTTTCCACAATTTACTGATGATCTTGTAAGCTTCTTCTATCTTTCCCTCTCTACAGTGCATTAACATTTCTTGAACGGCTAGAGGGGATGGTTCGTCACAAACCTACCAAATTATCCAACAACCAATTAGAAGATACTTGCACGTATAAAATTCATCTAAAAGTTGGGATGCCCGGTATACCTTAAATACGTTATCAGGTGTAATGGTTCCGAATCCATGAAAAGTAGCTTGCAAATTGTTTAAACCTTGTCGCATATCACCCTGAGACGTAAACACAATAGCTTGTAATCCTTCGTCCGAGTAGTTAATCTGTTCAAGAGAAAGAAAATGCTTAATCAACATCGTAAAATTGAACATACACGTGAATAATTTAATGCAGATGCACATACGCTCTCCATTGCACAAACTGAAGTCAACTTAGCAAGGATTTGCGCATCGCTAAGCTTTCCAAATCTGACAACAGCACATCTAGATTGGATTGGTGGAATGATTTTTTCACTAGTGTTACATGCCAAGGCAAATCTAGTAGTTTGAGAGTATAACTCCATAGTCCTTCTCAGTGCCTGTTGTGCCCCTTCTGTCATGCTGAAATCGAATTAAAAATACAATTAAAATTAAAAATATAAACAACCTTTTGATCAATGAATTATGTGTGACAGAACACAACTTTTTGTTTTTCGTGCATTACCTGTCGGCTTCGTCCAAAATTATAATTTTATGTTTGCCAACAGGAAGAGATATCTTTTGTTGAGCAAACAGCTTAATTTTATTACGCACGACATCAATTCCTCTGTCATTAGACGCGTTTAGCTCCAGCACAGCTTCCTTGAAGTGTTCCCCCAGAAGGATTCTTGCCAAGCAAAGAATGGTAGTTGTTTTGCCAACACCTGGGGGTCCTGCAAGAATCACGTTGGGCATATTTCCAGTTCTTGCGAACACTGAAAGCCTGACAATTGTTTCTTCATTCCCAACAATCTCTTCGAAAGTCTGCGGCCTGTACTTCTCAATCCTGTAGGAAAACATTAACCGTCATGGTTCAGTGAAAAACTGGCACTACTTCATCGACTTCATTTAAATTGTCACTATCTGAGCTTACCATGGCACGTTGGAATTGCCGTCTTCTGAAGGTCCTGCTTTCGTTTCCTTCTTCTTCGGGCTCGCTTCCTTCTTAACAGTCCTAACAGTTTCTTCACTATCGCTGTCAATCACCATTAAATCATCATCACCAACCTTAGGCATCTTGGATGCTTTTTACAGAAGATCCTCACACACAAAGCAAAAAGTGAGTTAGCAAAATAACGCAAAAAACCGAAATTCTACGACTAGAAAACACCACACTGTTGAATGTGAGTTTAGAGTTAATTGCAGCTGTAAACTACAAATTTTCTAGCAAGTTTTTCTTCTTTCTGAAAAAATGTTTACTTTTGTTTTCGTGTAGTACAATAAAAGTCAAAACACTTTGTCTGCAACCAAAAACATTTGCTACTAAGAGCCGCACTCAGATTCCCGCTCAGTTGTTCATACTAAAAGGGGCATGTTGATATCTTAAATGCATGCAGTGCAGTGTATGTATATGTATTATGGAATACAAAGTTCTGGCTTTCACAAGCTTCTAAGTTGGACTTCCAAGCAATTTTATTTTTTATACAATTTTTTTCGTCTTCACCCACTCAGGGTCGTTTTTGGCATATTCTGAAGGTCTCCCTTCCGTGTGTCGATACATGCATTCGGAAATTCCGTAACCTTCGACCCCGTCGATAATGAATTTGCACCTTCTTTCAACAATCCTAGCCTCCCACTCCCATCCAATATTGAGCTCGACGGTTTCCAAAACCTTCACTTGGACGTAATAAGTTTTCCCATTTGTAGCTTTCATTCGGAAGCCATAGTCTGTGGGAGGCGAGCCCATTTCCCCATACATGTACAGCGGCATATCAACCCATGTTAAGGCGTGCAGAGATCCATCAAAGTCATACATGTATCCAAGCTCAAGACTGGGAAACGAAGAAAATGTCAGTTAACCTCTATTACCGTTTTAAGAGTTAATATTTTTTTGTTAGAAACAAATTACTGCGAGGATGTAACTGGTTGGCAAACATTTCCAACATCAAAACGTCTCCCATCTTCCAGGCTGAACATGTGGAAGATGTAGCGGTAGAGAAGCTTCCAGTTTCGTTTTACCCCTAAAGGATTAA
>JAAXOA010002617.1:0-12840 GCA_036561885.1 Salina celebensis
GAGAGTTATCTAGAACTGCAGTGCAGAGAGTACAAATGAGTAACGCGTTTGTCAACCTCTCGTCACTGTAATCCGAACCGATTGATTCCAAGTATTTCAACTTGTCCATGTTTAGCTTTGTAGCGCTGACGAAATGTAAAGAATAATTTAAAACTGTACAATGATATTATGTATGCTTGCAATACAAATCTAGGTCACAATATGAACTCTTACGAATTTCCTTCAACTCTCGTAGGAATGCACCATTTACGCAAAATGATATGGTGTATGCGTATGTTTTACGAGGAGAGTTCATTGGAAACGCAAGATTAGAAATTACGTTGCATAAAGTGCATCCGTTGACCCTTGTGCCAGTGGAAGTAGGAATTTTCTGAAAAGCTCTACGTATTCTTCGTAGAAACAATTCTGGACCTATCAACTTGACTCATCATCCCAAGAAGCAATTCTACCTATAGAGTTGTAAACAGAGCCTCACACATCTGCCACACTTTTTTTCGGCACTGGATATGCGTAAGCGCTTCTGTTTCGTTTTTCTCGCAGGGTAGTCAACGATCTATCACTATGAACCAGACAAGGCAATAAGCTCGCAACAAAAGCAAAGCTTCGTACCGGAATTTAGGTCAAAACGTCTTCTTGAGGATATCGTCCTATTTTCTTTCATCGGTGGTTCATTAAAGTGTGTACACCGTGCAGTTCCAAATTTATAGTATTATTGGTTCCCTATCAAGTGCTTAACTCCTGGAGAGAGAAACTTGTGATGACCATATCATTTCGTCATCTACTTGTACATGATTTCATGCATGAATTTCAGAGAAACAGTGCAGCTGCGACGCTGCTTCATACAAGATGGACTACAATGAAAAATATAATTTTGTTAAGATCCTTTCTGGTACCTGGGCGTACGTGTCCTCTTTTTAAAATGTGGGCCAGTTAAATCTGGACGTCGACGGATGATCTATGTGCCCATTCTTAATTATATTACGGCTATGACTGATTTTTATTGTCTACAACAGGAATTGCTTTTTGTATTTCTTATGAGAATTTTCATCGTCACCTCGGTAGGAGTTTTAATAATATACTTTTATAGATCTTAGTCTGGCTAGAAATTGACACAAATAATAGAACAGGGCTTAAAAGCGAAAGAAAATTAAGGTAGTTTTCAATAAAAGCTTGAAGCAAAATGGGAGATAGCCGCTTTTCATTTTTTTCCAGACGATTTCATACTTTATAAAGCTGGCCGCAAACGGACAAATAGTTGAGAGCTATTAAATCCCATTTATCGGTCAATGGCCTTTTCTTGTTTTTTAAGGGCAGACAATTTTACAAGATCCACTGGTATCCACAGGCCCCAGTAACCAATATAGTCCTAGGATTTACATTCTTCACCGCGCTCCCAGCCTACATACATGATGGGTTTTCAATTTTGGGAAGCTGGTGTTTTGTGTGAAAGTAACTGTTTTTTTTCTAAGAGCCTGGACAAACAATACGGTTCTTTAGGTGTGATGAGCTTCTTACTATGTATTATATAATTTGAATAATGCTTCCAGAGTTGTAAAATTTACAGTTACGTTTGCTTTGTGGATATATATGATTTTATATTTTGCATCATAATTAACATATCTTATCGTAAGGTATTAAATTACTAAAAACATATTTGAGTGTTTATTAAAAAGGACTGTTTTGTTAGGGTTTTCACAAAGCAATTATTAAATGCAATACAAAAATATCGAATTATTTTTGCCTAAGAAAATAATACAACCAAAGAATCATAAACCGAGCCAGTGAAAAGAACAATAAGAAAAGGTATGGAGGACACAATTTTTCTATTATAAGACACAACGGGATCTTCGGTTCATTGGATCTTAACGGCCAGGATCACTCAACCATTTCCTTTTACCCTTTCATCCCCGTTGTATCCCAAATATACGTCTCGGCTTTCTCCTCAACAAGAAGCCATCTTCATTTTATGCATGCATTAATACAACCCTTTCGTAATGTCTCAGACAGCCTACATCAAACCGACATATCTATGGAACGCAAAGTTTAAACTTATTAGCATAACACATTGAAACATTCATAACATCCAATATTATTATAAATTTTTTTGAATGCTATGAGTTATGAATGAGAAAACATTAGCAAAGAAAGTAGTGTTTTCTACATAGACCCTTTCATTCCAGTTTCAGTTCAAGTGGGATCCTGCCGAAGGGAAAGATACTATCCCAGTTTTCTTCGCATTTGATCTACCATGCACAATAGCAAATCAAATAGTTCTTCTATAGAAGAACCACTTCACTAATTTTCTGCAGCATTCCATGCCAAATTGAAGTGTATCTTCTTCGTTTGGATATAGACACATGTTGTTGTCATTTGGCGAAACATGCCTCTTTTTGCAGCGTATGCAAGTGGTGTCCTCGACACACATCAAGTTTCAATAAGCAGTGCTCTCTAGAATGAATGAACGTGCAAATAAAAAAAGAAATACGTGTAGCAAGTAAGATAAGGCTTTTGACAGGGCATCAGTTCCCTGATAATATGTAATATTATGATGATCATCATAATATAAATAGTGTAAGTTTGCTATTGTTACGGCACGGCATTCTTTTTATCATTTGCTTGAGTAAGTCAGTCAGTCAGTCAGTAGTGGTCGCCGTCATTTGTAAGGAATGTAATTGTATTCTTACTACTTCTCGTCAGAAGTAGTATAGCAAGTAATTGTAGTAGTACTAGTACTTACTAGTAGCTGTTATGGTAAAGCTACAAAGGGTGACAAAAGTTCATTACACTTTTTTAAGTTCAGCACAAAGATAAATGTATGTTGTGCCAATGATGCTTGGTCGTATTATTATTAGTCGACTTTTATATCATCTTGTTGGCTAATGAATGATCTTATTGTTGCTACTAGGTGTAATCACATACGAAATCATTTTGTGCAGAGTATTCACTTCAAATTAAAAACAAAACATGATTTAAAACAAAACTTTTATGTTGCGTATGAGTAAAATTATGTCGTGCACAAAGATTGCTTTAAGCCATGCAAAAATATCCCAGTCGGTTTCATTAGCACCCTCTGACAAATGGTTTTGTCCATTTTTCTATCGACTCTTGACATTCAACATTGGAAATGATGATGGTTTATATTGAAATTGCATCAAAACTAGTTCGATGCGTCAAACTTTTAATTACTTTTACAAAATCTTTTCATGGTCCTCGCACAGTTTCCATTCTTTTCCAATGAATACCACTTTTCTTCGGAAATTCCTATGTGAGCTTAAGTGAACCTCACATTGAATGAATACTGAATTAATTACGATCTTGGTGTTTTGTTTCCCATTAGTCATGTAATGTTTCTATGTTGTATAATGTGATATGATCATTCATAAAAGATGAGGAATGTTATAATCAGGAAAGGAAATGAGGACGGAAGTTAAGAAATATTTTACACGAGTAGCTTGTAAGAATGTTTTAGCAGGCTCCATTCAAAAAACATCATCATTAGTCAGTATTCATGTAAAGATAATGTAATTGCATAGTTTTCGAAGGCGGGATCGACAAAAAAAAAACACCTTCCTCGCATTATACATAATTTCCAACCCTTATCAATAAAAACATTGTGCCAGTCCTCTTCAATCAAAGCAACACTTTGAGATGGGCACAAGAATTTAACCCTTTTTTATGATTGTTTTACACCTACTTTCAATTACCACTTGAAAAATCAATACAAATTGCTCAATTTCGACAGGAAGATGTACGTGAAAGACAAAGAAATTTACGTTTGGTTCCTCTTGATCTGCCGTCATCTTGCATCTTATATTTTTGCAATGTTAAAAGAAGTATGAAAAATGCACTGGGGGATACACCAGGAAGGCGACGATTCTCCGTATACATATTATTCGCATTGTGAATTTTTTTTCGCAGATGCAAGAATGAAAAAATAAAATCGGCAATGGATAAAAGAGTATTGTAGTAGGCTGTAATCGTATACACGATGCTCATTACTTACAATTTAACCTTTTAAAATAAAATAACCAGACCAAGGGGTCAATCAACTTAATGGAAGGCAACAGGAGGTTTGCTTTTTTTGAAGAGAATTTGTGGCAAAAATATCGACAAGCGTCATCATCATTTACAATCATGCTGTCACCGTTTCCTACAAAATTGTCAATGTCCTGGTAACCTCTCCCCAGTTCGTAGTACAATGCTCTATTGCATACTTTTACCTATTCTCAACTCTCGGCGTGTTCTCGACAGTCTACCACCCTGACTATATATAAAAAAATCCCATAATGTAGTTATTTATGCGCGCCGTGTAAACATGACAAAGCCTATAGCTAACTGCACTCAACTGCAATAATGCACTCATCAAACTTGCCAAACAGAACCGTCATCTTCGTCGGTAGCGCCAACGTAACAATACTTTATACATAACACGTTCTTATTGTCTAATAGTTTTCTAGTATTACCAAGACCGACTTCTAAATTGGACCATCGAGTCCCACCACTTCGTACTACGCGTGTATAAAATCATGTCGTTTCTATACGAGAGCACTAAATTTGCAGTACTCTACGCGGTTTTCTTACCTCTAATCTGTAGACAAGTTTTCAAGTGCCACTTAATCATGAATTAAGTCATTTCACGAAGAATCTGTGAAAATCAGTATAACACAACGGAAAATGAAGCATGTTAAAATGCTCAAACCTTTTAATTTCATATAACTCATATCCGCATGAAATACGCCCAATGTTCAAAGTCTACTTAAACTAGACTTAAGTTGGAAATTTCTTCATCTAGCATAAAATCTGGCTAATTGTTGCCCTAAATACGGTTCAAACATAGAAAAAATTACTACAAGTTTATTAACCATCAAGCAGAGCAAGCTTAACTTCCCAAACCTATTATGTGAGAATTTCCATAGCTTAACATTGTTGTTATCGCCAGAATCAAGTCTTCCTGGCGATATTCTATACAATAAACTCAGCAAATATCTCACATAGATATTTAAT
Source organism: Salina celebensis (assembly GCA_036561885.1). NCBI lineage: Eukaryota > Metazoa > Arthropoda > Collembola > Entomobryomorpha > Paronellidae > Salina > Salina celebensis. The sequence continues at coordinate 5,005 of JAAXOA010002617.1, forward strand.
TCAAAACATAAAACATTTGTCAATTTTGATACAGCAATACGCTTGGGAGTAAAAATTGATAAGCAATTATGCGCCTTCCATCCGCTCAAAATGTCATCCATCCGTCCGTTTATACAAACAATTTCTGTCAGAAGAGTGTACCTCCTCTATGTATCCCTTCAATACTTCATTTTTACATCTATACATAATAAAATTATTACCATTGTTGTTTCTCGTTAGACATTTATTAACCTCCCTGTTACTAGTGAGACGAAGATTTTTTTTTCTTCACTGTATCATATCATCTTACGTATACTATCGAAGAAGTCACCTTTAGAGTGATGATGTGCATCCCCAGTATATCAAATCAGTAACTGCTTGCAGGGTACGAAAGCATAACACAAGAAAATCGAGGTCGTTGAACTTTTTAGACACATACACACACTCAATTTTATTTACACACAAAAACTTACTACTCCTGCATCGAAATCCAACTAAATCATTGTGCTTGCTTGTCTTCGTCATATGCATCAATTAAATGTGTGTATGTGTGCGACATTCTACACTCTATTAGTCCATTTCCCCAGTTTGATATCTGCTTCGTGTAAGTAACTTACAAAGTAAGTAAACAATTTACAACGTGGCTGGTCCACTCAGAGAGTCCCTTCTCTGTTTTTGCATTTCCACATCTTGAGTGCGTTCAAAAATGAGTATGAATGTTATCTGAATACTATCAACTGTGCCTTTTTTTTTCTTCTCGTAGCCTATGCAAACCGACTATATCGCTTTTTTATACAACAATCACAGGCAACTGCAATTATACTTCTTTTGGACTGTGTTTTAGTTACCTGCGAAAAAAAAAACATAACAACCTATATGCGCGTGCATACGACGTAGGTACAGGTATACAAAAATTGTAATGCCTACAGACTTTTTTTATGTTATATATAACAGAGCAATTAATGCGCCGAAGAAGGTGTGGACTTGCAATTTAAATGCATACAAATGGAAATCCTTTCTACTTTTTTTACTTAGTTTACATGATTTGTTGACTGATACTTTTTTGTTGGAAAATAACTAAGACATGAATAATTGCTGTGTGAACTATGGTAGCAGGACTAATATTTACCAAGTAAGTAATGAGAGATAACGTAGGGAACCTATTAACAAATATGATGAAGGAAATCATGGAAAGTTCCATGGATATGTTGTTGCTGTGACGCATTGTATGCAAATTTTTATTGGAAACCTTGAAGGGTCATAGTAACGAAGAAGTCAAGTAATTTTTCCCCAAGCGTTGATAAGCATGTATGTTTCATTTTTTTACTCTGATTGCGTAAGGGATAGTTGAGTATGCGGATGCACCCTTTTTGCCCTTGAAAAACTAGTACTTGCTTAAAATTAGTAAAAAAAAAGTTATACGTGCATGCATACTTTTGTCATTGCTATAAAAACCCAAGATTACACATTTCTTAAGATGTGAACGTGCCATAATGCATTTTTTAGTTTTATTACGCATTTAAAACCATTTGGTTGTTTTCAAGGTAACTCAGATTTAAATAAGCAGGAATAGAATCGTGTATATTTATTGTTTTTGCAAGATTTTTATCTGCAATACCTGCAAGCTGTATAGATTACAATTTAAAACCATGTTGAGCAACTTTCCAATGAATTGACATTCACTTGAAGTAGACTTTCCAGGATGAAATCCAAAACGATGGTGTTTCCACATCACGAAGCACACAGGTTTTGCAAAAATGAATGTCCAATACAAAGAGAAATGTTGCATATTTGAATGTTAAAGCATTGCATACACAAAAAATCAGCATTGACCTTGTCAAGTTTCGCAAGCCCCTCCAGAGTGCATCGTTCAGTGTTTTCCTCGTCTCTTGTTAGGATCGGTCTTAAGAGCACATGTTCTCATGCAAATTGTACAAGCCGACTGCGAATTGATGACTGTTTCGCAAGTGATGCTGCATGAGCCACAGTCCGCAGCAAACTGACTTCACTGATTCCGTTTCGGATAGACTAAGTCTCTTTTCTCTTTCACAATGATGCCATTCTGTCCATCCAGAGGAGAAAAAAAGCATTTTGCCTTCGGTGAGGTGTATTTTCTACTATAAACCTATTACTCTTCTGACATAAAATTGTGGCAACGTGGTGAGCCTAGCATGGCGGTGGTTCGCCAAGCCCGATAGAAATGACAACACTTTCAATAACTCCGCACTAGAACGTGGCCGTATTATGTTGCGACAAACGATGCCATAAGAAGTTGTTTACGAGTAATCAATCATGTTTCTGTAAAAATGGGTGTAAAACGTTTAGTAGAAAGTAAAACAGCGCTATTGCTCTATTCTAAAACAGACAAAAATGTATGTTTGTTTTTACTAAAAAGAATACCGAAAGGGGTATGTATATGTAATCTGTACGATGGACATTATGCATAGACTGCTTTTGTCATAGGGGATTGGTTAAAACTCACTCTTTTTTATAGAATGAATAAAAAAAAGCAGGCTTCCAATGGTGAAAACGACATATTCCTATTGTATTATGAATATAATCATTAGCTTTTTACTAAAGCTGAACATCGGATTAAAACAATTTATAGGCCACACAGGTTCTCTCAAAGTAAAAGAAGACGACTCGTGGAAGGTGTGCTTGTATTGTTGACTGGATTTTTAGCATGATGACCAAAAAAACTGATTACCAAAATGACAAGAATAATGTTTTACGCCGAAGGGGATTTTGTTTTGTCTCCCAGCTTTGTGCAGGTTACCCCATGCTTACATAGTTCCACGAAATACACCACCTAATATAAGTAATATCATTACCTAACGAGGTTTCGATAAAAATCATCGGAAAAATGTGACATTTAGGAGGAAAAAGGGGCCAGGCTTTATAAATGCCCAGCAAATTGAGTCATTGAATAACATTTTTAAGGTCTTCACAGGTAAACTTCAACAGGTCTTGAAGTAGTGTCAGCAATATGGATAGCAGATCAGAGTTACCATATTACACACAACATCAATAAGCAATGTTAGCGTTGTCTCCACATGTTGACTCGTTACCACCACTCACCATAACATTCATATTGCTTGTTATACAATCAGTGTGTATTATCAAATTGCTGTAACTTGACTTTATTCCTTGAAGAACTCATCAAGAAGACTTTTTTTTGCTTCTGCTCCTTTAGGGGTAGACCCGCATAAAACCAAGCAGCTTGCACACACAATTGGTTATTTCTTGACGAGAAGTAGAAGAAGAAGAAGCAAGCTTCAAGTAGCTGCTCAATTCTAATTAGTTTACCTTTGCGGTAGCATTCTCCCTCTCTCAGATACAGACGTATTTTTCATTTTTATACGCGCATTCTTCCTCTGAGCATACAGCGGCAGTTTGTGTAGCATTTTTAGTCTTGGACTTTTCCTAACCACGTTACATTTAATAGTCAAGTTGAACCTTTAGTAGGAAGACTTATTGCCGTAGCCCTACAACAAAAGACACGCGTCTCCCTTAAAGAGGAACAAAAATCGGTTCATTCATTCAGTGTTAGGTAGTAAGCGGCGAGTGAAGCATCTCAAGTCCAGCCACTTTAAGAAGTGCTTTGACAAAAGTACTCTAAACAAAGATTAACTTTTTTATGAGAAATTATTAAATTCTCCTCTAGTCTCTGTTACTTAAATGCATTCGCGTAGTATTTCAATTTGCCAATTTAAAATGCAGAGAATCAATTTACTTTACAAACAACACCAGTATAATTGTTAATATTTTTTTTGTTTATTCTTGTATAAAAAATAAGTCTACTTGAAACCCTGTTTACCCTACTGTTGGGAAACATGAACTTGACTCAAAGGACTTGATAATTTCCACTTTTTTCATTCTATTTGAATGAGGGTGTCGTGTGAAGTGCCAGTGTTTGTAAAGTCAGTGTGTCTATTGTGAGAAAACTCAGTTTTTAGCGACAAATCAAATAGAAAAAAAGTAACAGTGTCCCTGTTAACTTTTAATTGACAGTCATCATGTCATTTACGTTTCCATTGTTACAAAAACTTTTGGGGTATCTGTTGAGTAAAGCAGATTTTACATTGCTGCTACTTGTAGTAGTTCTCGCACTCATCAGAGGAGTTCAAACAGTTCTCCGTGAAAAAAAGCTACCCCCTGGACCATGGGGTGTTCCCTTTCTGGGCTTCCTTCCGTTTGTCAAATCACCTCCTCATTTGCTATTTACCAAGCTCTCCAGAAAGTATGGCTCAACATTTAGCTTTCGTTTTGGATCTCAGCTCATCGTCGTTCTCAGCGACTACAAAACCATTCGCAGTGCTTTCCGAAAGGAGAGCTTCTCTGGTCGCCCCGAAAACGAGATCTCTCAGATTATTGAAGGCTTCGGTAAGAAACACAATTTTTACTCACTTTCTACAGCTTCAACAGCCAAACTTTTTTTTTTGTCACAGAGCGTCATTCCTAATTCGCCTCAGTCTTTTGTGCTTGTTCCATATTTTCTTTTTAATGTAGTTTTTCAACTTAAATAGCCCAGTTGAAGGCTACACTATGTAAAAGTAGTAGCACTCCTTGGGTGGAAGTTAAATAGCTAGATATAGATGCTAATACAAAAAGTGGTGTTCGTTTTTCAACTAAAAAAGAAAATAAACATAGAGAATAATTAACTTGACTCGTCATTGCCAGGCAAGATAGTTATACCTTATTTGGACCCTAGTCAAGAAATCAAACAAGACATAATGGCTGTTTTTATTTAATCTCGAAAGTTGTCCGCCTGGTAACACGATTCTGATTTTGAGACCGACTTGTTATATGATTATGTCGTGACATTGTGTTCTTTTATTTATTTATTGTTAAGCAGACTTATTATGCAACAAAATAAGCGGATTTTTTCGTCTTTTTTTGAGAAGAATCGTTCATCAACTGTCTTGCCAAAGGACATTGCAGTTTTGTTCTCTGAAATTATAATTAATGTACACAACTTGTTGGCACTTTATAGTCAAGATGAACTAAAAACAATGTGATATTCTTTCAAGTACAAAAAAAAACTTAATTTTATGAGTTGCTACTACAATAGTTAAATGCACAACTGGTAACGTATAGTAGGTTTCGTTTTACTCAAGCCTTCACGCAGATATTGGAGAGATATCTTTTCAATTTTTCGTCTTATGTACCTATGTCATTCTAATGTGGAGTTAACTATTCCTATACTGACTAGCAAGTGACAACAAATGAATGGATAGCTATTTTTTTTATACCTATTATTACAATAATCATCGTCATCATCGGAGCTCTTGAGTACCTATAATTTATACTCGTGAGTGTGCGCATATTTAAATGCAAAATAATGCAAAAATGAGACGCAAGCTGTAGCTAGTTACTCCATGATGTTTGTCCTAGTTTGAGTCAATCAAGTTGACATGCATGACAATGTGCAAACTGTTACATAAAACACATTCACAACTTGACCGCCTCGTATTTTGCACTCATGGCAATAATCGGCTTGTTCTTAAATAGACTCCTTATTGTTTTGGTATCAGACCGCCAAATCGGCTCGTGGAGAACCAACGACGTAGTCACATTCTCTGAAAAAGTGCAAACTTTTCAGCTATCGCCAGCAATAACAAACCGAAGTAAATTTTGCAAAGCTTTGTATTGTCAAAATTGGAAAAGGGTAGAGATTTTTTTCTTCATTAGTTACGAGAGCAACAATAATAATAAAAGGACAAAAAAAATCAATGGCGCCAGAAGAAGTAGTAGTCCTTTACCTTTAACCATTTTAGAAATTGAAAGCAAAATGTGTAGCGCAGTAGTAGAACTGATTCCCTAATTGTTATATGATTTTTCTTATAAATCACTCATGAGAAATTGTGCGATGCTCGCACCTCCGATAACCGGTGACAATTTTGAGGTGAAAATCTCAAAAGTGACGCCAGCGTAGTGTTTGTATAAACAACAATTAAATATCATGCCAGACACATGCCTTTGCTTTTTATTCTTCTCTTCTGCGACACACAAAAAAAGGAACAACTTCCTTCCGCCACCAAACGAGATAGTCAAGGAAGATTATCAGAAAAGCGATAGGGGTTTTCCTTTTGCTTGATTGCGCAACAATTATTATGACTGCATTTTATCATCATGTCTACCTAAGTATCTGCATTTCACACTGCAAGCTTGTAAACTGCTATACATACACCAGCAGGTGCAACAAGCCGGTTTACCGTGTGTGCGTTGTAACAGTGAACGAAGGATGTTTTGCAGCGCCTTGCAGTTTATGTTCTTATCAGTCAGTATTATACATGACGAAAGTAATCTTATGGCTTATGTAACAGGAAAAAACGAAATGCAGATATTGAATGAAAAAAAAGATGCAGTTTCATTGAAGANGTCAGTATTATACATGACGAAAGTAATCTTATGGCTTATGTAACAGGAAAAAACGAAATGCAGATATTGAATGAAAAAAAAGATGCAGTTTCATTGAAGAAGAAATGCAACAAAAAGGGGCAGAGTTAACCTCAGCTCAAAGTGAAAATAACTGGCAAGGAAACGCTTTTACTATATGATTAAGGATTCAAAGCCCACATAGGTTAGTGAGCATTTCGTTATATGCGAACAGAACCAGTTAGAGAGGGTCCAAAGTGATGTAAGACCTGCAAAAGAAGCGTTCTCTGTGAACCAGGTGCAATGCACTGGACAAGGGATGTGTATGCGCGCATAGTTGTAGGTCTTTACAGTTTCCAGTGCGTGTGATGCAAATGCGTTTTTGTTGTCATTCAGTGCGTCGTGTGATAGCTCGCACGTAGTGCAACCAGTACGTTTTTTTGTCGTGATTCTTATCATTCCAGGCTGGTAAGAACGTTTTCAAGACGCCCATTGAGATCATCATCCTCTGTAGCTCGAAATGACCCTTTCGCAGAGGAACTGGTAGATATCTAAAGCTGTGATCTAAGAATGGTCTTGATATATTTTTGAAAAAACATGGCCAAGCTTAATTCACTCTTAAAAAGAGTATTATTCTTGAAGCTATAGTAAATTGTAATCAGGATACATTAGCATATCGAAAAGAAACGTTAAAACAGACAGGGCAGTGACCCTGTCCAGAAGAGAATTTTTTGAACGCTGTCTACGTTCATGCGTTCCTCACTCGGTGGACTTTGTCTTGGCAGAGGGGAAAAAGCTTGAACAAGTTGACTTGACGCATAATTTATTCATCCTAATATTACTATTCTAGGCGGTTTATACTTTTGGCTCCCAAATATCTTAGGATGATTAAACTATTAAACATGAGTTTTCCGTTTGCAAACAAGTTTAAAGGTTATAGCTATATCGGAAACCTTCATATGCCTATTAAATACAACAATTTATATTAAAAACGGCTTAAATTTAGCTGCAGTTCAACTTTTCTTATGGGGATGCGTGCTGCGTGTATAAGATACCGGAACATTCGGGTTTATGAACTCTTTTTTTAAGTAAAAGTGCATTGAAAGACGAAACACCAAGCGAGCAATGATTTAGAGCACGTTGCCCTGTCCTTCGTTTTTTTGGAAACGCTTGGATAAAAGGATTTCACTTTTTAAAGTGTAGGAATGTGAAATCAGATGAAATGACTACTTTAAATCACAAGGTATTTATGAACTACACTACTTACAAGATAATTGATTCTGCACAAGGACAAAAGAGTGACGAAATCAGTAAAAACATATTAACTCAATTGAACTCTGGCTTAACTTTGTTTTACCTTGAAATTTTTACAGGATTAATCAACGTAGATGGAAAATTATGGAGGGGACAACGCAAGTTTTTGCACGAACAGCTTCGTAGTTTCGGCATGAAACAAATTGGAAGGGGAAAAGAACAATT
>JAAXOA010002618.1:0-12838 GCA_036561885.1 Salina celebensis
CTTCAAATGCAGAGACTGCCTCTCCAACGAAACACAACTGCCAAACCAAATCCAATGGAGGAACTGGCAATCGTAAGGAAAGAGATTGCCAACAAAACTATAGAAGAGAGACGGCTCCTCCAAGAAACCGAAGCCAAGTTGAAGGAAAGGAACGCCCAACTTAAAGAGAAGGAAAAGACCTTAGACGCCCGGGAGCAGAAGTTGGCTGAAGTCAAGAATACCGAGCTTGACTTAAAATCTAAACTCGCTAAATTGGAGAAAGGCAAGGAGAAGTTCGAGAAATGGAAGGCTGAAGAAGAATGCGCCCTTCAAATACAGAGACTGACTCTCCAACGCACCACAACTGCTAAACCAAATCCAATGGAGGAACTTGCTTCGCGTGGCTGGATGAGCATTCAAGATTTCTTCGACAATTTGGTTCGTAAGTTGTACTTGTTTTATGATGCTCGTTAATTGGTTTTTTGATAAATGAAAAAAAAGTGTAATCGTTACGTTTGTTTTTTATGCAGGGTTGAAATCCATCTTGAACGTTTCGGATAGCACTCTCTCCGGCCTCAGTAAGCTCCTAGAACGGTTGCAGTCCAAGCAAAAACTCGTCGGTGGAATGAGCAAAATCCACCATAAGGTTACGTGCATCACCCTCGGCAAATTGACTGACGGGTTTCCTTCTACGCTTTTTAGTGGTAAGTGGTATTTTAGATGTGTAAAAATTATTATTATATTTGTTAAAATAATAAGTGCTTTTAAAATGTTTTTTCTATTATTTCATTTTTGCAGAAAGTAGCTCGTATGGATTGGATTCCACTTTAAGGACCCTGTACAACTCTCTCTTGATCAAGGTCCGCCAGCCAACCCTAGGATGTGATTCAGTGGCTTCGTTGTCCTCATTTGACGGAATGGTCTAACGAAACCGAAACATCAAAACAAACAAATTGTTCTACTTTCGCTAGAATCCATACCGTTTAAAAAATAAAAATAAATTCCTACATTGATACTGAAAACAAACAGTGGTGACAATTTTGCGTTTTAGTTTTAATTTTCTGGCTTCTTACTTCCATCCTGTTCGGTACATTCTTGTCTTCATAATAAAATAATAAAGATCAAAGTCAACAACATGCCACCAAACGGATCCGGCCAGCGTTGGGTTTTCTCTGTCAGGCGTCTAGGCTCGTGTGTCGGCTGTGGGGCTTCGTCCTCGCGGCTGACCAGGATCCGGCCTGGCGTCTGCTGGAGACTTGCTACAATTCCCTCATTTTTCGGGCCGTTCACAAATCCCTCTTCGATCCTCGTGACGTTCTTTATGGTCGAGCCAATATGTTAGAGATGTGAATTTGGATTCCTGAATTTTATCTGCACTATAATTTAATGATGGAAAATGATCAGAATGTTTGTCGGGTATCATGTTTTTATTGAAGGACCCACGGTTGGTATATCTAAGTAAACACTCTAAGGAAACGGAGCTCCTCAAATTTTAAAGTGCTCTTGACATGTCCACCTTTTATAGAGATGCGACTCTCAGTACTAGGACACTCATACTGTAAAATTTTTTTGAGGCTTTTATTCTAATTTAAAGAATAAGAATTCACCTCTAAACATTTCGAACTTTATCATGCACCACGTTGTACGTCAGTGCGTCACAACATCATCACTCGTCACATGAACATGTTTAAACTGCGATATAAACTAAATGTTTTATCATAATATCATCATGCTTCTGTACAACAGGATTTGTATGTTTCTACAAAAATGAACTGTTACATAATTTGGTTGCTAAAAATCCGTGTATTTTATTAATCTTAAACTCTTTCCGACTACACTAAATATAAATAGTACAAATTCTCTTCAAGAAACTTTTAGATTCAAACATGATGAGTAAATCCTCCTCCAGGATATGAGCCCCGAACAAGATCCATTTGCCTTTTCATCTCCTCCAGCTCCTCATAGCGAAGCGCCATGATTGAACTTTGATGCTGCAAAATCTTCCTGTAGAAAAGCACCCCAAAGACGACAATGATGAGAAGAACAGGAATCATAATTGCTGTTGCACAGTAGCTGGCTGTTCTGGAGAAGTATGCATATTTTATCCAGCACAGTAAAATTACGTCTAGTGTGAACAAAAAGATGCTGATTGTGTTGGCCAGCACCCATGACAAATCAATGAAAAATCGCATGTGCTCATGGGGAGATTCGTCGGGATGAGCGTCAGGGTGGCCGACTTTCGAAACCACCTGAAAAACATTTTTATAAGAAAAAAAAATGTGAATTTATTTTTAAAATTATATAATACAATACCTGTCAATTACTTAATTACTTACCGTAATGTGCGGTAGAATACACGTGGAAATCATAATACTCATCATTGTCGTGCAAACTAGAAGAGCTGTGGTCACTGTAAATGCAATCAGAAGCACAGGATTGGCATCATCGTTGATTTGAAGCTCCACCGTCGCCACAACTGCAAATCCAGCCAAAAACGTAGCAATCTCGCTAACGCCAGCCAGCTTCGCTTTGCTCACATGAAGACGCCTCCACGCAATATAGTCTGGAGGACTTTTGGCCTCTGAAGTTGTCGACGACAAGGATCCACTCTTCTTTGGTAGCACTTCCTGGTCAAGAACTTCGTTGGGCTTCCAGTAATTATAAACGTGGCCATTATGGTGACTGTTGGGGCAATTTGAAGCACACTGGGTGGGAGTTGGAGAGCTTTTATGGGAAGACGTTCCGGATTGCATGCTGTACACACTCACTATATACAAAATTAACAGAATAAAACTCAAATTGTCTGTAAAACATGATCTTTTTATTTAAAAACGTGTCACGTACTTTTGATAACCTTCGAATAATGGGACTCCTCCGGAATTTTTGTTGACAGGTAGATGGCCTGGCACGGTAGACGACAAAGGAAATTCTTGTGTTTTTCTTCCCGAACTTTATAATTTAATTTATCACTATATTCACGCTAAAAATATTTACGCACAATTGATTTATAACTCGTACTAAATGTTAAAACCATTGTAAAACTCTTCTTACAAGAAAGGCTCTAACGGTGTGCTTACTGCAACACTTACCAATAAGTTATGAGCTATTATTAAACAGTATTTTTTATGCGTACTGAATAATAAACGAACTTGTGGATGAAGTCATGATGATTGTTTTGTTGAAGAAACTGATACGGTTGTAAATGCTACTTCTTTGTCCTCTATTATCTTTGCGTAGACACAGGTAGGTTTGTTGGGGATTATGACTTTTGTTTGTGTCAATGCAATGTGAATCATGAACACATTAATTATAAAAATACACAAGTGATTTTTTCATGTTAATACTGGAGCTGTATGACATTTAGATCAAGACTAGAGCTCTGTTCTGTATTAAACTTATTCTGTTTTGGCGTCGACAGGTGCGTAGCATTCGTCAACTCATTTGAATGCACAAGTGTTTAAGAGGAATTGGAAGAGGATCTGGTTTGTTTCCTGAACTCAGGTAGGTAGCACGGGAAATGATTTTTAATGCGAGTGTTACAGAGTAATAGATTAACAGCTATGCATATTTCATGATTATTACAGGAGCGAAACAGCTCTCGTTGTGGTTTCTCCGTCTGTCTGTGTTACTATCTCTCATGTTTCAACGTTGTCAAGTTAATTGATGAATTAAAATTAACTTTAATGCATAGCTAAAGACGAAAAAAATCCGTTCGATCATTATTAGAGCTTTTTGACCTGAGATTTTTTCCTAATTAGACCGGGTAAGTTCGTGATGACCTCAGGAATCGAATAATTTTCCCAAGTTTGGTGAAATTTGGTCATTGTGTGTCGTCTCTAGACTGCACACTGACAGACGGACAGACAGGTTTACTGGTCAAAAGCACCTTTCGGTGCTTAAACATTTTTTGTCTTGATGATAGAGATCTGTGTAAACGCAGATCGCAAACAAAGATCCGAAAAATTCAAAAGCTTTCAATCATAGTACACGAGGAAACATTGCCGACCTGGGTGCTTTCTGAATTTTGCCTTGATTGTACAATCTAACTCGATCGTCTGATTAGATTGAAATGTTATCCATGGAGCAATGGAGCACAATGGCCGAAACCTTTACGATTTTCGAAATTACCATGAAAACATACATTTGTTTGTGTGGAATGTGGACTAAGGAGAAAACGATAACTCCGTTCCGAGAAGACGGCAGATAATTCTATTTCTTGTATTGGTACAAGGATTGTGTCGAGCTCGAGAATAATAATATTTCCCAGTTTAGTTCCGACAAACGTTTTAAATTGTAAAAATGGCAGGACGCCAAGGTCGTATGGATCGACTTGGTAGACTAGGAATGTTCTCCTATCCCGAGAGGAAGCCGCATCCTCCGAGCCCCCGTGAGAAAGCAACGTTTTTATCAGTTCTCTTTTCTACATGGCTGTTCCCTCTAATCAAAATTGGAATGCGTCGAGAGCTCACTGAAAAAGACTTACAGCCTACACTTCGGGAAGACCAGTCCGATATAGTTGGTGACAAACTGGAAGTAAAATGGGGCGATTACCTAGAGCGTTGTAAAAAGAAAGGGACCAAGCCAAAATTGCCTCGGTTCATTGTGAAAATGTTCGGTCTGAAGTTTTTCCTTTATGGATTATTCTCCCTTGCAGAAGAAACGATATTTAGAATGATGCAAGTTATCGCAATGGGCTATGTTATGGACTACTTCGAAGGCAATCACTTGACCACGAAAACAGGAACAATTTTGTTCGGAGTTGGTAAGAAATAACTAAAAAACAAAACTGAATGTAGTATCCTGTTCCCTCCCAAACTTCTAAGCATTTTTCATTTACTTCAGGAGGAATCGTATTGGGCTTTGCAGCCTTCAACATTTCATTTCACTGGTCTGTCTTCAATCTCCACCACGTATGCATCCATATTCGGATTGGACTGACAAGTTTGGTCTACCGGAAACTACTCCACCTCAACCAAACATCTCTCCGAGCTTCTACAGTAAGGTCAACTCATCACAATGATTGCTTCAGACCTACACAGATTCGACCGAAAACATGTCCAAGTAAACTATCTCTGGATCGCTCCAATCCACTTGGGCGTGGTTATCTACATGTTATACTTCCATTATGATTATGGTCCAGTCAGTTTAATTGGCCTCGGCGTGCTCGCATCATTCACCTGTATACAGTACGTAATGGCCAGGAAGTTCCTGCAAATGAGAAAAGTCAGAGTGGACTCGTCTGACGAAAGGATACGTGTAGTTGTCGAGCTTATCAACGCCTTCCACACTATAAAGGTGCATTGCTGGGAAAGCTTCTTCCAAAGGGAGGCTTTGGAAAGCCGGAAACGAGAGATTAAGTACTTAAGAACTACAATGTTCCTTAGACTTCTTAATACTTCCATTGGATTCATAGTTACTAAAATGTCTCTCTTTCTGACGCTGTTGATCTCGTTTATCTTCGACTCAAACATGGGACTTATTACGTCTAAACGGATATTCGTCACGTTGGTCCTCTATGAACATGTCAATCTGAATGCGATGTGGCTATTTCCACAAGCTATTCATGATCTCGCCGAACTTTTGGCTTCTTGCAAAAGAATCGAGAGGTTTCTTGTTTTGGAGGAGTTGTCACTTCCAGCTCTTCGAGCAGGTGGGAGTTCCGGATCAAACGTGCGTACTCAAGGGTGCACTCCATTTGTGCAACTCTCTAATTTATCATGTCGATGGACTGATGACGAAGGAAGCTTTCGTTTGAGCAATGTAACACTAACTGCAACTCCAGGACAGCTACTTGTTATAGCTGGGTAAGTTTTTTTAAACAGATTCGGNTGTGCAACTCTCTAATTTATCATGTCGATGGACTGATGACGAAGGAAGCTTTCGTTTGAGCAATGTAACACTAACTGCAACTCCAGGACAGCTACTTGTTATAGCTGGGTAAGTTTTTTTAAACAGATTCGGGACCCTTGTAACCTCCCTAATAATATTTATAATTCGTCATTTTGTTGTGTTCAGCCCTATTGCTTCTGGCAAAACAACTTTGTTGTCTGCAATTTTGGGGGAAATGGTTCCTGAGTCTGGCCACGTTATGGTAGTAGGAAGAATGGCGTATGTACCCCAAGTTCCCTCCATATTCCCAGGATCCGTCCGGCGAAATATAGTTTTTGGATACGGATAACAATTCCAAATGGTACCATGAAGTTATCAAGCTTTGTGATCTGATTAGTGACCTGCACAAGCTGCCTGCAGGGGACCAGTCGTTAACGGAAGTAACGCAGCTCACTACGTCTCAAAAATCTAAGATTTGTCTCGCTAGAGCTGTCTATGCAAACGCTCAAGTATATCTCTTGGACGATCCATTTCATTCAAGTATGTTAAGCATTTCATACGCAATATTATGTCTCATTATCAAAATTAAACCCAATATCCCTTTTATTACAATTTGGTTGTAATTACAGTGGATGTTAAGCACCATAGCTTACTCTTGGACACCGTGATCCGTGGCGCATTAGCAGATAAAGTAGTTATTCTGGTCACCCACCAAATCCATTTCTTCGAAGGTGCAACCCGAATTCTACTGGTAAAAGACGGTAAAGTCCAAGCGCATGGGAGGTACTCCGACTTGGTCAAGGCAGGAATTGAATTCCACAAGGACAAGGAATACGACGACTTTTACTACGATGATGCTGACGAAGACGGGCAAACCATGACTCAGCACGATCTCGTTCCGGAAGTGATTCAACCTCGAGATCTTCGTCGTCGATACAGCATTCATGTGGATATCAACAATAAATCAAATATCCGTGTTTCTCAATCGCCAGCTGTCGATCCTGTTAAACTTGAACAAACTGCCCAACGGCGAGATCTGAATGGAATCAATCACGGCACAATCAATGCCGTAGCCATGGTTGCAGTTGACGAGGACGCCTATGACGCTCGCGACAAGATAATGAGTCCAACTAGAATCGGCTTTGGGCTTTATTTCGACTTTCTCCTACAGGGAGCCTCTATTTGGAAGCTATTGTTGTTCCTGTTTATATGCGTCATCACTCAATGTTTGTACACCGGGACTGATTACTGGATCGAGCATTGGGCCGCCGAAGAGGAAGTAAGACTTGCTCTTGCTAAACAGCAGAATATACCTGCGACACCAGTATCCCCGCGAGAACGAGCAAAGAATATAAGCATCTATTCAATCCTAACTGTGCTTATCATGGTGGGAACCTTTGGAAGGAGTTTTTTCATCTTCAAGATTTGTATGAAAGCAAGCGCTGCCGTGTTCGAAAAGCTGCTGAGTGCAACACTTCAAGTGCGAATGCACTACTTCGAAACAACTTGTGCCGGCCATGCCATCAACAGACTGTCAAAAGACATGGTCATCATTGATGATCTCATCCCTCCAACGCTTCTCGAGGTTTGTGGTGTTGTCTTTGAGATCTTTGGAATAACCTGCCTCCTAGCTTATGCTAATCCGTGGTTCATCATTCCTTGTGTGGTATTCATCCTAGTGGACATAGTCATCTATAAAATGTACCACTTGTCAGCAGCAGACTTAAAAAGAATCGAAGGAAATGCGAGGAGTCCTGTGTATTCTCATCTCAGCCAAACCCTACAAGGGGTTACTACTATAAGGGCGTTCGGGCAGGAACAAGCTTTCGTCATGATGTTCGACAGACTCCAAGATCTCCATACGGCCAGTTTTTATCTTTTTCTCTCTTGTCAAAACTGGCTCGCAATAATGGTCGACGCCATGAATTTGTTGCTTGTCGCTGTTATCACTACTTCATTCTTTTTTCAAAAAGACGTGGATGCTCCTATCGTAGGCCTGTCAATATGCAAGTTGGTCGAGCTCACTATTCTCATTGAAATCTGTGCTGAAGAAATGTCCAATACCGAGACACAAATGATTTCCGTGGAAAGAGTTCTAGAATACACCGAGTCCGATAATGTCGACCAATTTGAGCTGTTCCATGGACCACAACCCCCTGAAAACTGGCCAGCCTTTGGAAAAATTGAAATGAGAAACTTCTCAGTTTCTATGAACCCTTTTATCAGCTCAGAGCGGCAGCTACGAAGAATTAATTTAAAAATTCAACCTGGAGAATGGATAGGGATTGTAGGAAGAGCTGGCAGTGGCAAGACCACACTCCTCAACTCCTTACTTAGAATCACTGAACCCTGTGGCGGCTCTGCTTTCATTGATGACATCGACATAACATCGATAGGTATTCACAGTCTCCGTAGCCGAATTTCAGTTATCCCCCAAAATCCTTGCATGTTTGGAGGTACCATTCGTCAAAATATAGACCCTCTGGAACAGTTCACAGACGAACAAATCTGGACACGTGCTTGAAGAGTGTACTCTAATGGAATCATATCGCAAGCTAGAAAAGGGACTAGACTCTGTTGTCTCCGAGTATGGAACTAACTTCAGCGCTGGTGAGCGCCAGCTTATCTGCTTGGCCAGGGTCCTTCTTGAAAAGAACAAGATTTTGTGTTGTGATGAACCCACTTCCTGTTTAGACAGTTTATCGCAAATACTGATATTGGATAAAATGAAGGAAGCATTTGCCGACTGCACAGTGCTCCTCGTTGCACATCGTACCCCTGTTGTTGTTCAGTGCGATCGTATACTGGTCTTGGAATCTGGAGAAATTATTGAACAAGGAAGTCCTGTGGATCTTCTAGAACGTAAAAAAGGAGCCTTCCATGATTTGATAAGACATTTAGGCACCACGTCATACAATGAAGTTCTTGAGCTGGCTAGGCAGGTTAAACAAAACAAAGCGAATTCCAGGACTACAAAAGCCCCTTTCATTGGTGATGCTGTCATGTATAAAAAACCGGCGGCTGTAGCTGCACATATGAAGAAACAAAAGGAGAAAAGACACCGCTCAAATTAAAGTCTGCAAAACTCAAATTTTCAATCCCAATTAAGTACTTTAACTTTCCAATAAAAACTAGTTTATCTTTTTTATAATATTATTGAATAGTTTGACAGTTTTTATTGGCGCCTCCATGAAAGTTAGTATAGCATAAATCTCACATGTGCAAAAATGCAAACAGACATTTTCAAAATATACAATACAGTGATGCAATACAATATTACACCTTATCAACAGGTGCAGGTAACTCTCTTTTAATTGTAGGATTAATGATATTGTGGTAATTTGGTAGTATTCTGCTCAGAAAGTCAATCTGCAGAGTTTGAGCCTGTAAACAAACAAGAAAGAAGAAAAGTTCAATCATGATTGAAACTCAAGCATTATTTTGGTATCAAATTTTTAGAACATGTATCTTTTAGTAGGTAAATTATGCTTACCGATGGTCTTTCCCCTGCCAAACGATGCTTCAATGGTTCACCGTAAAATACTGAGTTGTCTGGAACCACCATGTCAGGAGATACTTCCGTTCCAGCTCCAAAAACAGACCCATTCCCTACTGTAACTTGTTCTCCAACAATGCCTAAACTTCCAGTGGATAGTGTTAGCGGTTACCAAATTATGAATCTAATAATTTTCATTTATATGACTTACATTTTGTTTCAAAAATGTTATGATCGCCAATGGTCTTAGCTCGTACTATGGAGCCTACTTCAAACACGTTGCTATTTCCTATATACATAGGCTCCCTGGACCTGTGGAGAAATACATTTTTTTTAAAATTGAATACATTACACACAAATAAATCATATTACGACTAGAAGTTAGATTGAAACTGGAACAAACCTATTTTCAACCGTGGCTAGTTCCTCGATAATATTTGCGTCGCCAATAATGATTGGTCCATTTGTCGCAAGAATTTTAGCGCATGGATGTACTATAGTCTTAGTTCCAATTTTTACATCCCCTCGGATTTCAGCTTCAACGCATACAACAGCTCCAACCGTGATTTGTAAATTCCTATATTTCATCCAATTTCAGAGTGAGTTTCAGATTAATAATTCTTATTCAAGCAATGATTTTACGTACGCCATTTTATGTGATCGATTCTGTCTGCTCTCGTCGTAACTTCCTGTCTAGGTTGACTTCAGAGTAGAACCCGCAGAATTAAGGGCGTTAATTAGGAGGTCGATTGGTTGTCTTCCGGCTGTTTTTCTATTGTGTTAATGTTGGCATTATAAATCATAAATAAATAGTAATTGTTGATAGTACATATTATGACTCATTTCGGATGCTTGATCCTTAGAATACTTATGAAAGGGCAGATATAAGTCGCACATTAGATCTTCATATTACTTATTATCTTTTAATTCGTCAAAATTACATCAAATTATTGAAGAATTGACTTGTATGGAAATATTTTAAGCCCCGCTGAATATACAAGCCCATGCAAATATCCACTGTAAAGAGTACGCTTGAGCAAAAAAAAAAATCCTTTTCGTAAACTGAAAGCTCAACATCCTCTTCATAGCCAGTGCATGTAGTTTCAAAGCAAACAAAATATATTCTGCTACTTGTTGAGTCTAAATTTTGCGGTTAATCCTAAGAAAAGAAAATTTCCATACGAAGTACTATATGGATGATGGGAGAAACGAAAAGTGATCATTTGCAAGCAAATGAGGCTTCAAAAATATGGCACTTTGTATGATAATTATGATAACTTTCGTTTTTACTATATATGAACACGCATGTACTTAGAAATGAGCTTAATACCAGGTTCATGAAACAATTTCCCATGTACCTTCGGAACATTGATGCTGACTGTTGACTTCAAATCGTGATGAACTACTGGAAATAGAAAATGTACGACAACTGACACTGGGTGAGAGTACAACCAGTATGTGGAATTTTGGTAGTGGACTGTGAATCGGAATGGCTTTATTTTCTTGGAAGGTATATTGAAATTGACGCAAACAATGATCTATTTTATATAGCCGTGCATTTAAGCGAAGATGAAGTCAGCAGGACACATTTGATTGGCAGAATATCGAATGTCCTTTACAGTTTTCATATATGTACTTAAAAACCTTTTTGAAAATGATTTCCAAGCTTTTGAGACCTAAGAGTTAAATATAAGCTCGGTACATAATATGCTAATGGCAAAATTCATTATCCAACTTTTACGAAATGGTCTACGATAGTAATTAGCGTGAATAGAAATGACCATCATTACGTGACTAAAGGAAGCTAATTAGTTATTTCACATTTCTATTCCAATATGAGTGCAGGTGTGCAGGGTAACTTTTAGACAACACATACAGCAATGCTAGAAATGAAACGATTAGAGTTCGTAGTGCCATCCTCACATTGCATATGCGTAACTTTCCGCCTCGCATCTTTGCGGCAATGGAAACTTACGTAGCATGATAGAATTAAGTTTAGCTCCACGCTTTCCTCTTGCTTTGTCCTTTACGTTTTTTAAAGATAGACGTTCTCCTACTCACAAAAAATCCACATCCATCATAATCTAAGAAAATGTTTTAAAATAATATGAACTCTAGTTTCAAAAATGTTCGCTTTTAAAACGCATTTTGCATAAAACTACCATTAAAAAATAGTACGAAAAAACCAGTGCTAAGATGATGTTTCTGTAAGCTTTGTTTGATCATTTGCTTTCAAAATTTGTTTAGAACATCTAGATTAATGCAAATTGATGTGAAGTATTTGTGTTTCATGTGACGTAGTGAAAAACTTCGTAGGTTCACGGAAATACATTCTCATCTTCCACCTGCATGCATTCACAATGCACTCATATGCATTCACCATTTGTTTTTATGCTTCATAACGTAGTAAAACAATAGGAAATGACATCTCTTTAAGATTTTTGATAGCATATTGTTTCACACAAAACGACTGGAAGAGAGCAATGGCTATGTTATTACTCTGTGTTGTTTCCTTGCACAGATTTTTCATAAAAATCTTATCAAGAAAACCTTCGATAGCCCTCGTGTGAAAGAACTTTCGATCGTTTAGTGCATCATCATAACTAAGTGGAATATAGATGATGGTCATTAAGATACACGCATGTTGATTGCTTTAGGGAAAAAGGGACACGAAAATACGCAATGAACATAGAGAAGCATGAAGAATGACTTGGTAATTCATCACGATGATGATATGCAACGGCACGTGATGATCTTTTCTTTCACCACCAGGTATATAAACTGCCTCTTTCAAGTCAAAGTGTTACCAAACATTAATTCACAATCAGACGAGTAGTTTGCTTCAAAAGTCATCTCGGCGAAAAGAGTGTCAATATGTTTTACTAGTTAGTTTGAAAAAAATCCAATTCAACAGAACAATACAGTCGATAACAAGAATTCAGAAGCTGAATCTTTCAGAACTATAATATAAAAAATTGGAACGACTGCTTGTTCTCGATACGTAGTTTCTTGGAATAGTAGCGTAATGTGATTGCATATTTGTACAACTTGTTGTTTCCACTCAAGGACCAATTTAATGTAAAATATGCGTAACGTTATTCTTGATCAACCCCTGCAGAAGGACAAGAATCACCACGACTGTGTTTGAGTGCCAGTGAGTTGGTGGAATTTGCCTTAGTGCAACTAGTGTTGTTCGCTAAGTTGAAGCTCTCCATATTGGTGACGACGAGGGGGGAAAGAACTCAGGTAACAGTCATTGTTTAAATTTTTACTTAGATCCAACTCAGACACGCCGCTTAAGAAGCAAACTCAGGTTGCATAGCTCTTTTATTTATTTATTTATTTATCGTTTCACTTAACGCTCAAGTAGTAATAAAACGATGAAACTACCTATGGAATATATCGAACAGCTTTGCATGATGATTAGCGTGGAAAAACGCTCGTTGCAAACCAAGCCAGGCCGTCGTTAACAAAACTATTATATTATTCCATTGTGCCAAATATAGAGGAGACACACTATATATGTCTATATGT
>JAAXOA010002619.1:0-12838 GCA_036561885.1 Salina celebensis
TTTATAACTGATCAAAAACTATTATCTCAGCTTCGTATTTATAAGCTTTAAAGCTTTTATTTTCACTTGTCAATGTGTTAGTTTCATATTTGCTGACTCAATAACTTTTGAGCTAGAATATCAAAACAGCTCACGTACTTTTTTGAATGAAGATGCAAGAGGAGTGTTACATTTTAACTTAACCCGACCTGGAACTGAAAATCCTCGGCGAATAGAGCCGTTGAACTTCTTAGGAATTATTAGTATATTGTTGCCGCTGGAAGCAACAGGAATCCACTGCTTGGCCCCATGGGGAAACAGCTCGGCTGTTATGCGTATTCAGAAAGTTTTCACTACCAAGCGTACAAACAAAAATATATAATACGGGAGTTATCCTTAACTTAGAACGAGTAAATATGAATATATGTATTTTGTTGTCATCATAATAGATTTACTCCGTCCCTACTTTACTGAAAGCAGAGCTCCTGGCGTTGTTACATTCATCATCGGGGAAAGAAATGTCCGGATAGAATGCCCAGCGTCTGGCGAACCGTTACCAATTTACCATTGGCTGGTTGATGGAAAACCAGCTTCGGATATTAACCCTGAATTGAAAACTAGCATTGGGTCAGATGGTGAGGGATACTTGGAATTTCCATCAATAAACAATAGGTATTCTGGTGAATATGTTTGCATAGCATCGAATTCTGTTGGAAATGTATCAAGGACAACTACGGTCAGAATTTCTGGTATGGGTTTCTTGTGGTTTGACATTACGTATTTTGAGTTTTGCATGGTGTTCTATTTATTACGCAGAATCGAAGGGGAAGCCGGAAACCACATCTGCTGCGATATATATTAGTGCCATCAGTATACCCCTTGTGATAATCATAATTTTTACGACGGTTTTAGTCATATGCATGAAACGATATCAACGAAGCCAGCAATTGCTACGAGAGCTAACCGACGCCGAACTAAATGAGTTTTTCGCTGGTCGACCAGAATTGTTGGGAGAAGGGTGTGATTTTGCTGCAACAACAGATTTGATTCCATACCAAAGTGAATATGAAATTAACCAGGACGACATTGTCTTTGGAGGTATTTTAGGGCAAGGTCATTTCTCAATTGTGTTAAAAGGCAGAATAACTTCTGGAGGGATTGACGTTGCCCTTAAAATTCCAAAGAGCGGTGCAGATATCGATCTATTCAAAACGCTTCTTTCTGAAGTCAAATTTCTAATGTTTGTTGGGAATCACGTCAATGTGGCCAAACTGGTTGGCGTTTGCACTGCAGACTGCAGAAATAAGAAACCGTATAAGCATTAAGGATTAGGACACTTGAGTTTTCCAAACCAAGGCAATATTTCATTGTCGGTTATTTCTTTGATTAGGATCGATTACTATCGCTATGGAGCTTTGTGAGCTGGGAAGCCTGGATAAAGTTTTGCAAATGTCAAGGTCAACAAGGAAAACCAAGTCATCGATAGGTATAAATTTGCCTTAATCATATACGCAAAGCTTATTATTTCTGAAAGGCACAATGTTAATATGATTGAAAGGCAACTTCTGGGTTCGAATGCACATCCAAATGACATACAACTTTCAACCCTTGATTTGATCTGTTTCGCAATGGAAATCTCAAATGGAATGGTTTTTCTGTCATCGATCAACGTATGCAAGTTTTATACAGTATATGATGCAAACATCTTCCAATTTGTTATAATTCTACAGGTTATTCACTCTGACTTGGCGGCAAGAAATATTTTGCTTACCTCTGATAAAACAGTCAAGATTTCGGATTTTTGCTTGAGCAGGAATTTATACCAGCGAAACAATTACGTGAAATAGTCTAGCGTAAGGAGATGCATACATTCTGTTATTTTTCATTTTGTTTCTAAGTTTTTCTGTTATTATCTATTTTTTCACAGTGTCCGCTTCCGTGGCGATGGATGGCTGTAGAGTCGTTGATGACAATGACATTCTCAATAAAGTCGGATGTATGGAGTTATGGCGTTACTCTCTACGAAATATTTTCACTGGGGAGCCTTCCATTTCCAAGCGAGGAGTGGAGTGACAACTTTATTTCTAGATTGTCCAATGGAATGAGAATGGGAAGGCCAGAGTTTTGCACGCCCGAAATGTAAGGAAAATTTTGTCGATTTCTTAAGTAATTAGTTACTAATCATAATCGGTAATCCTTGGTTTCAGATTTTCTAAAATCGGGGCTTGCTGGGAAAAGCTTCCCGAGCATCGCCCTGACTTTTCTTCGCTTTATGAATTTTTCATTACTTTATTAAATACATGCTCGGAGTAAATTACTAAGCTGGAGCTAAATACCGTGTTTTGAGAAAAAAACTTATTTCTACATTGATGCGCACAACAGAAAAAGGGAGGCAATGCTACAACTATTCAATTATGTAAAAAAATACGCCTGGTTCTTTGTTACTTTTCTTACCACTCATATGCATGTAACGGGCTTGCTTGAGATGAGCATAACTTTGTAAAGTTTTAAATTATCAGGGAATTCTTGTTGTATTAGATAAAGAATGTGGTTATAATGTGTTATGTTGCCGCAGATACACTTGAGTGTTTTACTTGGAATTTTGATCAAGCCAGCATTGTGTACTGACAGTCATGAGCCGATTTTGTCGTCAATGATAAAATTCTTCCAAAATTTGTTGGTTTACAATACAAAATACTGTAAACCCACACCAGATTGATAGTTGTGGTTGAATTTGTAGGTTGTAGCCGCAAAGTCAGTTTTAGTAAATAAATACTTCCCGGAATTGACTAACATTGCATTGGTACATATTAGTCAATGCTTTACTATACTAAAAATAGATATGAGTTCACAGGAAGCATGTAGACGCTGCTTGCAGATTTGGTACACATGTAAATATTCCATTCTGTATAAAAGTTCTCCATGTGCCCTCCAACTACAATGAAAGAATCATTGAATATAAACAAGTTGCGAAAGCATGTAAAATAAAGTCTTGGCTGGTAGGTGGGCAAAAACGTTACCTCAAGAGATGTGATTATAGGATCGACACTAAATTACATACAACAGCATTATTAATTTATTATCCCAAGAAACAAATTAGACCATAATATTAAATTAATATTAAAAGTAGAGAAAGCTTACATAAATGCATAGGTAAATGTAGGAAAACTTACAAATATGATAATTTTTTTCAATTACGCGATTTAAACTTCACTTGTAAATGTTCTACTTTAAATTCCAAAACAAAGATTTGGTGTTAATTTAACATTAAAATCAAACATTTCGTAACATGAGTTTGCAATAAACCCAATCAACAAAAATTTACTGGGCGGACGTTTGTATGACAGTAAAAACTTTACGCATAACCACAAAACAAGGACTGCTTTTGTTTGTTACACTCTAACAGAATTAATGTACATTGTAAGATTACCAACTAACTAACTACCGGCTCTAACTCTACACCTTTTAAAAAGTCTGCACAACGTATGGACATCACTGAGTTTTGACATGAGTGGCTGGCTGTGTGTGTGTAGCACAGCACGACAACTTAAATATCGAAAATTATAATGCATAGTTGAATCAATCAACGGTTATACTGCAACCTCTGGTCTTTCTTGGTCTGGCTAATTAAAAGCAGGCTCAACTTCATTTTTTCGAGTTGTTCTGATAATGATGTTGTTTGAGTTGTTGTTCCAATGTTCTGAAACGACATTTGCGAAATAGCTTGCGTAAGGCACCGCGTGATTTTCCGTTTAACACGCGAATCCAAATTAAAATTTTCCTGATTCCTGACTCAAAGAACTCTTTCATTTCTATTCCGGCACAAATAACACAACACAAAATACAAACTGTCGATATTTGTAAAAGCGCTAAAAACCGCCCGTCTAGTAGAATTACAGCAGCCACTTTTGCCTCTTTTGGTTCTAACTTTTTCCTGAACTCTTTATTTTTTCGTCCGTCTGCTGCCATCCAATAATAGCGAATTCCGCTTTCGTACAATAAACGTTGCAAAGTAAATCGGAATAGGTCCCTAAACTTTGAATCCACCTGCAGATACCAGTACGTTGACAAGTACCGAGTTTTCACAAAGTCACAAGTTTTGTCATGCACAACAAAGGACTCCGAATCTTTCCCAATTAATTTTTCACGTGAGACACTAGTAAGATCCTCAAGGGAGGATTCATTACCTTTCGTGAAGTAGGAACGTTGGCCGTGCAAATTTAATGCGAAGAGACCACCTTTCAAGACTTCTTTTGCGACATCTGTACTAAGATCGGTGAGCTCGTACTCACTCAGGGTGCCAGCTAAATAAGGGAAGCCCGAAAGTAATTTCAAGCCGCTATGAAGGGCTTCAGTTAGGGTGTTCATAATATATCGATCGGGGGGCTTGACAATGTTCTCAGTGATTGATCCCAAATAATAAAACTCAATGAAAAAGAAACCAAACAGATACACTGCGCCGAAATATCTTCGATTGCTCGTACGCTGTAAACAAAGTGCAATCAGTTCAAACATTGCATTCAAATAGTTCGAGCCGGGATGTTTTGCGAACGTATTCAGAATAAGAAAACCGAAGCAAACGAGTAAAATCCATACAGTCAAATCGAATGATCCTGCTAAAATATGCAACAGGCTTTCGTGCTGAAATTGGGTTGTACACTTGCAATATCGAAACACAGCTTCGGCTTCGTCCCAAACGAACACTTGCTGGCTTTCAGGGAACGTTGACCACTTGCGTTGAGGACCAGTCCTGAAGATCCTCAAGAATCCTTGGCTGTATTCGTATCGCATCGATGATGGCATGTTGCGTCCATACTTAACGGATAAGTTCAAAGATTGTGCAAAAATCTTGTAAAAAAGTGCACGTGGCTCCAAGCAATTGTATCCAACTGGATTGTAGGAGTGCATAACTTGTCGCATAGTTTCGCTACAAATTAGATGGCCAATTACTTCCTCCGAAGTAAAGTCACTCCTAACGCCAGTTATCATAGCAATTGGAGAAGTAGACTGTTTAGATAGATATTCTAAAATAATGTCGGTAGTGTTTTGGAAATGCTTCTCTTTTGATATGAACTGATACACTAGTTGGCAATACGAACACGGAACCCACACCGACCTAACATATACTTGATTGTTCGAATGTTGCAACCGGAATACAACGACCAGAAGTGGCGCCAAAAATAGACCTTCTCTGTGTGTGTGCATTGCCAACTCTCTGGGATCATAAGGGGCTAGTGCAATCAGGAGAAGATGACTTTGAAGAAGGTACGCTTTACGAAAATATGTTAGTGTGAACAGCCAGTTGCTCCATGAAAAGGTTAAATATTCTTCATTGTAGTTGTCTTTTCGACCAAAATATACTTTTCCAAGCTCGGTAATAATAAGTGTAAGAGTTTCCCTTTCGGCATTGTCGTATCCTCTCCAAAGATACTTATCAGCACGACCGCTGGTTTCTTTGAATGAAAAATCCCAAAGTTCCGGGAGTACGTATTGGTTCGAAATTCCTACACGGGTTGTCAAAAGATACCACGTGTAGACAATTCCATTGGATTGTGCCATATGATGTATGGAGTCGAGCATTTCGTAAGTATCGCTTTCGGGGAAGAATTTTTTGAAATCTTCTTGTCGGTCCTTTGAATCTTGGTACACATGAACAGTGACGTGAAAGTAACGCTCTGGGTTGACGTCTAGAAACTGTTGATAAGAGCTGGGAAGTATAAATGCAAACAGCAATACAATCATCATATCGTTCTTTCAGTATCGTGTCTAAATGCAGATTTTGCAATGATTTAGTGGTGCTCGTGTGTTTTAAGAATTTACTATGCAGAAATATTTTCATAAATCCAAGCGACTGAATCAGCGTAAAAGGATTTAAAATTCCTTCTTCTCAGTCAGTAACTAACTGAGGATTACAACCTGTCGACGTAAGCAGTATCCCATGTAGGTAGCTTCCTTGGCTTGTGTTCGTTACAATAGAACAAAACAGAAAAACGAGTTTTCTCTCTGATAATTACTTTTCTTGGAGGAGTGGCTGATATTTGTTGCATGAATCGCTATATTGATTTTGATGCTATAATCACTAAGCAGCAATTTGTAGATTCAGATAATGCTTTCACTAAAGCATTTTATTCGACCATTTATAAATACTCAGAAAAAAACCTTTCTTGAGATTTGGAGAACTCACAATTGGGAAGTTAGAACATCCTCTTTTGATGAAACTGGTAAGCTGGCTATGACTTTTTTCATAACAGAAATTCAGGCGCAGCACTGTCATCTGTATTCATAGTATTCAGTTTACAAGAAAGATTTTATCAGAGCTTCTTTCGATAAAATGTGGGGTTAATACTTAATTTGAACTTTGCCAGCAATATTAAGAGCCAAACATGAAAATATTCAATAAAAACTAATTAATTCACACTGCGAAATTCATTGTCACTTTTAAGAAATACGATTAGTTTTAATTATTTCACTGTGTTTGATTGTAAAACTTAACCAAGACTGATTTGAGTCAAATTTTGCCTAAAACATTCATAAACACGTAATCAGAAAGTATTCTTTTACAGACAAAATCTTGACAACTTGGTGTTAATGGCATAAACCATTATGTATGTATATATGTATAAGTTACGAGCACATAGTGATACGAGACTGTTTTATAGAAATCGTGTATCGGCTACTGGCAGCCTTACAACTGTGCCACGTCAGCTTTAAACTGGGTGCCCCCTGTATTGAAAAGAAAAACAATTTTCCTAGCGAATAATTACTTCTCGGTTCCAATAAGTTAGGAATACTTCGTGAAATAATTGGTATATATTGATTTTGTTGCCGTAACCATACATTTTCCTTACGTCCTTTCCTCATGTTGATGTCACTTACTGACTTACTTTGGCAGCGGCTCGAGAATTTTTGTCGACAATTGTTTCATTTTCAAACAGCAGTTTTGCATCTTGTAACCTTGACAACCCCCGGATGAACTATTTGCAAGGATTGCAAACTTTAGACAAAATTGCATATGAAGATTTAAAGATTTACTTTCAAACGTATTTAGGATAGAGCCAATACCTTTGGAAACTGACAGAGTTTCCACTGAAACAGAACTTCACGTACATACATGGATTCCCATACATGTAACACAACATCAATTCAGGTTATGGAATCTTCGGCAATTGAAATATACAGTGCTTGTTGAACAGGGAAATCCATTTGAAAGAGTCAAATACGGTAAAACCCTTCGGATAATTTCAATTAGCATTATGCTTTGTGGCATTGGTGAGCAAAGCTTACAAAAACAGGGATATGTACACAATGACTCCGCCGAGAATACCAACAATAAAATATGATACGGTGGACCAGTTACTAGATGATAACTGTAACATGTATTCGAGGTTGGGACTGGTCGAATATGTTACACAACACATGACACATACCACGTTTTAAACGGGCGACGCCTTATATTGACGTAGCATGGATTCACAACCCCTTAAAAACACTTTTTACTGTAGAATATCGTCAAATCAATATTTTGTATGGATTGGAATTAATACAGTAGGGGATGGGAAACCATGTCATGAATGCAAAAATTCGTCCAGTTGTCGATTTTCAGAAATTTCTGCGACGATCCTTCGAAAATGTAATTACCGCTAATCTTGAAACGCACAAGAAAGCTCACGAGATATTATGCTGGGAGTATATGGCCATGGAAGAAAACTGACTACTCGATGAACTGATTAGTTGTGTAAGAAAACGGCTGTGTTCTTGCCAGAAGTAATTGCAGTAAAGTATTGGAAAAATGCTCGAAGTATGAACCATCATGAAAAAGTTACCATTGGCAAGCAAGTATTTCATCAACCACCAATAGGATTAGATTTCAGAGGAATTGTTTTACGTTCTGCGATTGAAGGAATAAGTATAGTTCAGCAATCGGGCATTATACAATATTGGAAAAACCTTTTCACTTTTGACGTGGAGAAGGAGACCTTCGTAAAACATTTCGAAGATGTATCAGCTCCACTGCTTGGAAATATTCTGATCATTTTTGCCCCTCTATTTATTGGCAATGTACTTTCAATCGTAGTTTTTTTCATTGAGTATTATGCAGGTTTGTTTGAATATGTAGCCATTACTTGTGATGGTACGGGTGCATTTTTTAAACAACTATCGTTTGGTTTGGCCCGAAAACTGGTGGAATATATGAAGTCCTCTAGGCCCAGAAAAATTAAGTTTTGTCCCTTGCTTTGAGATTTGAAATTTCGTGAATATTTACCCAATGGAATAGGTATTCAGAGGAGTTCCCAAACATTGTACTCGTAGTTTTAACTGTCAGTTAAAAAAAGCCCTAATGTCTCACACTGAGAGTGTTTTTAAATTTACGTCAATTGGCATCTATGGCTGTTTTGCTTAAGCGACTTTTTAGAGCACCGTCAATTCGAATTGATGTGGAAAAGCGGCCATATTTCAAGCACTGGTTAACTTATCTGTTTTATTGAAATACAACTTGTTGTATTTAAGACTATACTTCGATTAGTAAATAAGATTATTTAAGAAAATTAACAACGTACGAAATACGTATAAGTAATTTCATTTGTGCTTCTAAGTCAGTAAAATTGCTTAAAGGTCATTATAAAAATCGACATCGTTTGATTTGTTAATTTAAATGAATGTATAACAGAGCATATAGTTTACCCTTCAGAATTAAACCGTATACAAAATAAATCTTCTCGGTTCAACAATTGTCAGAAACAAGACCAGAAAAGCTACCCGTCTCAAGGCGGGGACAGTCGAGAGGGGACCCTTAACAGAACGATTTTTACTTTGCCTGCATTTGTCGTCACTATCAACATCAACCATTACAGCAGTAATAGAGTCGTTGTTATAAAAAAAATCATATTTCGGAACAAGACGATGAAAATTTGGTGGAAACATTAAATAAAATCTCTGGAAATTTAAGAGTGCTAGGCTCAGGATCCCTGGAAAATGTTTTCACCAAAATATTGTGTCACTCTTCTAGGAGCTTCTCTTTTCTACGTGTCTTCTAGAACATTCATTGAACCAGATTTGATAATCGAAGATTTCTTGAGTCGAATGTGTATGGAAAATCTCTGGTTTCTTTTATCGCTGCATTATGTTAGCTCGTTATATGAATGACAGTGAACAATGCCATCCTGAAGTAGACATGGGAATTACAGACGTGTCCACGGGTTGCCCGTACCCACGCCCATGACGTTACCCACGCACGGGCAGGACTGGGTACCTAATTATTCATTCATAGAACACATAAGCTGTGTAACAGTAAGTTTTTCGCAGTAAACATGAATAAGGTCGAATCATAAATCATTTTAAAATCAAAAACCACAAAAACTCTTAAAAACTGGGAAATATGAGTGGGTAACCGCAAGAACCCGTCATGATTTTACTTTCGGCCAGCCCATACCCGTACCCAGGCAGTCTTCAAAAATATGTACCAGTACCAATACACCCGTGGGTACGTGCGGTCGCGGGTGGATTAAGACCACGGGTAAAATCTTACCCGAGCTCCCAACTCTATCTTGAAGCTATTTTGTCTTTGAGCTTGGTCGTATCAGAATGTGATCCATACCCGATGAAAACAATGAAACATGTGTTACAAATTTCAAATTATGTGCTTTTGTTGTGTTATGTGTTTATTACTTACCCAATGCATTTGAAAATCTGAAATGATTTTTTATCAAGAATATTTTCCCAGATTTGTATGCCGAAGGAATAATAACTTTGTTGTAGACAATAATGGTTGATACAAATATGCAAATACTAATATAAAAATTCAGGGAGATAATTCACAGAAAAATTAAATTGGCTTTTCTGAACTCGAGTTCATAAATCTATACATAAAACCTCACAAATATCAGATTTAAAATTTACTAAATACGATTTAATCTTGCTGTGAATGAGCTCCGAGGTTTTGAAAATATTCTTTTGGTTGCATTAGTATCACTACATTTGCAATCTTTTCGGTTTAAAAAAAATTTCACCGCCATAAATTTTTCTGTTATAACTATAATATATTATGAGCATAAAATGTCAATTTATTGCTGATATGTTATGATTTGTTTAAATATCCTTAATAATAAATTAACAATTGAAATAGTTGTTTCGCTATGTTAATCTATTACCAACGAAATGTTCCAACTTCAGTTGGGATAAACCTCGGATCCTGAATAACTATTTCGCGAAATCCAAACGATCTGTAACTTGAAATATTTTGAAACTAGAGTAAAATTGCAGCGCCTAGAAGCGTTCCGACCCAAGAATTTTCTAATTCTCCGAAAGTCGTTGCAAATATTTGTTATCGTGAGATTTTTTCTACTGAATTCCACCATAATAACAAAATTTGCCACACATAGCCCTATTATGAATACAACGAATATAACTCGAATATTCGCTGGCATGTTTGCAGCAGCGACGGATTGTTTGTCTACTGGTGTAATTGGCTGGAAGTACTTGTTCCACCATTCAGCAATACCAGACTGTTTAACAGCCCACAATCGTTTCAGTAGATGGATACTCAGAATTTCAGAATCCCCTTAAAGTTGACACCGGTTGTTCCAAGTGAGTATTGATCTACGCCGATATCGGTGTGAAGCCCTTGCTGGTCCAGGATTCGCTTGTATCGGTAACAGTCCACTTTGGGCAATAATATTGCGGTTCTATTACATTTCTTCATAATTTCAATCAGAAAATCGTTTTCGGCGTGCTGGTAGGATAATGCAAGCTCCCTCTTCATATTTTCCATGTGAAAAATTAAATTTGTCCGAATTCTATATGATGCATTTAGTACGATCTTTAGACTTTCAATGTACTTAAGCGGCCGAGTTTTTAGACTTTGTTCAGGTAAAATCGAACGTCTGTATATAAATTCATGTCGTTCATAATATCCATTGTAGCTTCCCCAGATTGAATCCCGGTTTTCTCGTGCAAGCTCTTCCTCAAAATGGACGACATTCCCCGATTCTATTCCTAAATTTTGAACACTTATATCTTTGTTGCTTAACCAGATAACGTGATTGATCGCTAACCTAGACATCAACTGAAATCCGTCTTCTTGCAGATCGTTCAATGTTTGGTAAGGAATATAGCCCGGCGGAAGAATCATTCTGTATACATTGTCAAATTTATAAGCATTGCTTAAAACAGTCGCCGCTAGGAGGAACGCCGTTATTTGAATCCGAACACGATCCGTTACTAGTAGGCCCCTACCCCAAGCTGGATCTTGACTTAAAAATGTTCGGATTGCCGACATGAAATTTTCTTGAAAACAACTATGACTTATTTTTCCGGATATGACCGTGATACTTCCTGCTAAAAAGCAAGTGAAAAAAGTAGCGATTAGCCGCGTGCATATATCGAAAATGTTTACAAATTCTCTAAAAGGTAGTCCTTCCCTGCCCCGTTCTCCGCACCTAATGAATAGAAATATGTGGGCTGAATCGTTACACAATACATGACTGTCTAAAGAGTCAATCATTTTTTGAAATTATAATGTGAACGCCTGTGTGCGCATCAAAGCCTCCAATTGTTTGCTCCCCCGTTGAAGTGCACAATTCATGGTGCATATGTCCAGCTACGTATGAGTAATTTCCAAAGATGGACAGCAGTACGTGAGCCTGTGACGCTGCCACTCTTAACCGGCTATTTAAAATCTTGACTGTAGCAGTTGCGATATTTGTTTGTGTCTTCGTATACAAGTTGGCGCATTTACTCAAACTTTGAATCAAATTTGGAGAGTAGTCGGTAAAGTATAACGGGTGAATGTCGTAGTGAACGCGTTCATATTGGCTAATGGTTATAGTTTGAATTAGTGAACTCCAGCCTAGCAGCGTCCATGCACTAATTTGAACTTCTGAGTACTGTTGGTGAAGACGATTTTTATACCGGTTGATCGTCACTATATGATACCACATATTTGTCAATTGTTTTAATTGTACTGTAACAAAAGAAGTGTCTAATGTGAATCCAAGGTGGTGCTGGTAAAGGCCCTTGCGAAAGTTTTTGCAAACGTTATTACTGGATTTCTTTGTATCAGTAACTAATGCCGTCAATTTTAAAGCAAATGCTGAGGGTCCTTGCAAACCATTGTACGAAAACGTACGAGGAAAAGTTTCCACTTGTTGGGGACGGAAAAGAATTAGCTCTACCTGGCAGGTTGGAGCTCTTATAGTGGAGGACCAGTTTACTTCATTTATCTAAACAACTATGACTAAACAGTCATATACTGCAGAGCATGTGTCTCCATTGAATGTACTTCCTAGGTGGTTTATAGCATAATCTTCGTTACAAGCGTATTTAGCAGCGTCTTTCTTGGCATTGCGAAACATTGGTACAAACTGCCGAAACAAGATTGGCTGTTTTGGTTGTAATATATCCACTTGCTTAAACGAAATTATCGAGATCATACAATTTGCCCCTTGAAATGGGGCAAGCAGATCATACAGATTTTTGATAGGATTGGCGAATCGAAGTTCGTTTTCAAAATTAAACTTTCCTCTGAGCCATTCATAGTATTTGTACTCAACTCCAAGGTGCCAATCAACTTTATTCTTTGCTATGGAATTGAAACAAGCCATGCGTACGGGAGGAGGCAGAATAGCCAAGAGAAAACAGAGTTTTAAAGCCTCCAGCTTCGACATTTTGTTTCGTTTGTGTCCGATCCAGATCAGTTCTAACGAAGCTCAGACTGATTGCTCAATGGAGTAAGTATTTATTTTAATTTATTGTAATATCTGCGTTGTGGACTTTTTCGCTGCAGAAAATGAAATAAGTCTGCGTGTACTGTAAGCAGAAATGTACAATGATCGTTTTGTAAAATAGAAGACACGTAAATAGA
>JAAXOA010002620.1:0-12836 GCA_036561885.1 Salina celebensis
TGATTGCGCGTTGTTAGTGTGTGATGTGCGGAAGGTGCCTATTACCGAGCGTTAACTGAAAATTGGTTTACAGGCGTTTAATAATACTTTAGTCTATAATTAGTGATAAAGACTTCTTTTATTTAAACATAATGCATCAAGAAAAAAAATCAAGATTCCGAGTGTCAAGTTTAAATTGCCTTTTGTGAGCATGCTTTAAATTATTACTTCGATATGACAATGTCTTCCCTTCCCAATGTTCTGTAAGTGCATCTTTTGTTATATTGCCTTCCACTGAAGGAGAGTGGTGCAATTTGCAGAGAACGATGCCTTGCTATTGGTTCAAACCCCGGCCGGAGCAAACCTTTTGGCTGTTTTTTTGTTAAGGATAAGGCTGTTATGCAGTGGTGCCACCGGAGGTGGTTCAAATGCACTGGTAAAACAAAAACCAGAACGAAAAGCATCAATTCAAACGAAATTACATACATATAAATATCTTAACTTTCACAATCAAGGCAACTTTCTCAAATTATATAGGGCTGCGGCAGGCTTATGCAAACAACCTTTAGTATGTATTGTAGGGATGTGCCGGGTACCGAGTCCGGACCTTTTTACGATACCCGGCGAGCACCGGGTATTGAGGCGATACTCGGCCGGGTACCGGGTATTTCAAAACTGAAATATTTTATGTCTAAAATACATAACCGCATGTAGATTCGTGATCCAAAACAGTCATGAACATTGAAAAAACTGTTTTAAATGCATAAACATAGTAATTTTTGTCGCTAGCGATCTTTCTCATTAGATTCTCGTACGATTAAAGAACGAACCAAGTAAGCCATGGGCTTTCAAACGCGAACAAAAAGCGTCTAGGAAATAACCGAGTACCCGGCGAGCCTACTCGGCCGAGTCTTAAATTTTTAATGAGTACCCGGACCCGGCGAGCCCGGGTATTTGGTGGACCCGGCACATCCCTAAAATGTATTGTAAAATCATTCTAGCTAGTTTAATGAGTTTAATGAGCAAGTAAAGTGTAGTTTCGGATGATCAATGAATATTTAGGTAACAATAATTTCGTTTATTCACATTTCTTCTGATACAAACACGTAATTATTTAAAAATGAATTTAATCTGTGACAGCCATACGTGATTGTCTACCTTGCTGTAACTGCCCATCCAATTATAAAACAGATACACATTTAATTTCATTGTATTTCGTAATAATAATACATAATAACGTTTACCATGATGTTTAAGTATATACTCGTTATAAGTATCACTCGTTACTAAGATATAGTTTATGTCTCCGAAAAAGAACATGTTTACTCTCATCTTTCAGTTTACACAAAATTGTTCAAACGAAGCCACCTTCATCCATGTGACTGGCGTGTTCCACTGGGGGCATGGGTAACTGCTCCTGAACTCCACCAGTCTTCATGAAGTCCTCCAATTCCATACTGAATCGGGTTAAAACATATATCATCATTGGCAACCGAAAAGCAAGTGCGGCAGCCACCGTCTCGAATTCTTGAGCTTTTAATAACCGGTAGCAGCACAATACAAGTGTAAAGAGGATTAAATTCCTCCAAACGTAAACCCAACTGTGGGCTTTGGCTGCTTCTAATCCCTACAAATGCGGTACAAAGAAAAACTCAGAATTACTTCGCCTAGAAAATTAAGAATTTCAAAAATAGGTTTAAAGACCTTTCTGGTGGCTATGATCATCATTGAACCTAAGAACAATTCTAACGCAAGGAGCAGAACTAGCAGGAGAATCGAAATGTTCATCAATATGAAATGAAATGGAACTGCGAACGTAAACAATCACCAACAAACAATACTATTGTAAGCGGAATTAATTTAAAGAAACCTTTGATTAATCTCACCATCCAAATCACCACTTCCAGTTTTAGTAAAATACTGGTAATATTCTGCGCAGAGTACCACAGCCACAATAACGATGCAAATTAAGTAACAAATCTGTGTTTGTCGAATTAAATTAGTTGTTGTTAGCTGGAATATATATTTGTGATGCTGTATAACGTGTAAACAATACAATAAGCACTTACCAAATTTATCACTCCAATTATCCGAGCGCATCGTCGGTGTTTGAAGTCCTGCATTGTTTATCAAGCACTGTACCTACTGTTAATAACTTCGAAACAATAATAACTCTCTCACCCAGTATCAGTAAATACTCGCTGAGAGCTGCGAATCACTAGCTAGATCAGCAAGATCTGCTTCCGGGAATTAAAATCCTTGTGTCCCAGCCTAACAACATAACAAAGAAACGCTCACTCGCCTTCCGAAGTCTTTCCCGACCTCCGACTCCAAGTGTTGGGTTCTGGATTCCCATAGCCACTTTCTCTCTTATACATTTTGAGACGAGTCCTCATGTAAAGAGGAGCACACGATCAGAGATTCGATTAGAAGCACGATCAACTACAGTTCATGTCAATTGCGTAGATACTTGGCTAAAATTTTGCCTAACTTTAGCACATGTATAAACATTTACCCGGCAACTCGCTGCTACACAAGTAGCATCTGGCCAATTATCTACGGAACTGACACGGACGGTATTGCTCGGCTCTGCCACTCATCTCCCGTCCTTGTCTATTTCTCAATTGAGTGAAAGTAGGCTACAAGTTACAACCAGTTGCTGCTCCAGACAATTTTGCAGGAGAGACTGAGAGACGTGGCATAAAATGGAACGAAAGAATGCTAGCATACCAACTACGTGGAGTAAACTTGATTATAAATTTCATGCTTGTACTCCTGAAATCATGTGTATAGATATGCTACCATAAGAAAATAATTTTATTTTTTCAATGCCCTGGCAAACACACTGGAGTGTTTTTGGAAAATATTGTTGACACAAAGGATGGGGCTAATTTTATATCTATCTCTAGTGTTTCTGGTAATTTCCATGTTTTTGTTTCAATAACTGATAAAACATACCAGCAGCACGAATTCAAACAAAATCACATTTTTTAAATCTTAATCATTCTTCCACAGTCGAGTGAACTGTCTCCAACGCAACGAGCTTGTTTCATGTAATAATATTCATTGCGGAAGAGTTTAAGTCTCTACGAATAAATTGGGTGACAACGAATAACATAACATAGCAACTGTCCTTTTGGAAAAAAAATATTTAAAAAAAAAGCTTTGATACATTTCCAGAATGAGTTATCGGTTTCGACGCAAATTTCCATGTTTGTTTTTCTATATACGGGGATAGAACTGTAAAAGCAGAACCTATAGCATCAGTTTTAACGACATTACATATTTTTCTTTAATTTAATACATAATTAATTCATACATAATACATAATTTCATATGCGTAATTTTCAACGCATAAATCTTTAATATATTATCAGACCACAAAATTCCAACGTTTTTGAGCGACCGCTTGTACGCTTACCATTGCCAACAAATTGTTGGAAACCAGAATCCAGTTTATGGAAAACTGACATATGTAATCGCTTTTCTCATTATTATTATTAATAAACCAGCAGTGAGGAACAAAGGTTTGGTTTTAAGAATTTATAGAAAAATAAAAATCTACACGCAAATTACGTAAAGCTGCATCAGGCTTATGAAAGCTTATGATATTGCTAAACGCAAATTGCGGGTACATTGTAGTTTTGGATGATCAGAGAAAGTTCGGTGACACCATTAAAATTTCGTTCATTTTTTAAAGAATACATTTTGTCTGATATAAGCATGTAAATGTTAGAAAAATAATTTTTCGTAACTCAAAGTCCATCTTCTTCGAATTGTGCATCCACATATAAAATAGGTGCATTTGTAATTTCATTCAATTCGAAAATAATATTGAACAATAATATGCTTACGTTTACCATGATTTGTGTATAAATACATAATGTATACATTTTATACTATATCGTCACTGAGGTTGTTCCCTAGCATAGTTTGGATTTTCCAGGGAATGTTTTTATATTCCCATCTTTAACTTCAAACCAAATTGTTCAAATAAAGCCACCTCCATCCATGTGATTGGCGTTTTCCTTCGGGACCATGGGTATCGGTTCTTGAACATTTTCGGTCGCCATAAATTCCCCCAATTCGTGAATAAACAGGCTCACAAAATATATCATTGGCGAACGAAAAATAAGTGCTGCAACCATTAACTCGATTTGACAAGCTTGAAAAAGACGGATGCAGCCCGCTATAAGAAACACAAGGATTACATTCCTCCAAATAGACGCCCACCTGTGAGCTTTGAATCCTTCCAATTCCTACAATTAGCGATCTTAAAATTACACAAACAGGTTAGGAGAGAATGTAAATTATGATCAAAATAGGTTTATAGACCTTTCTGGTGGCTATGATGAGCAGTGAAGCTAAGAACAATTCCAACACAATCCAGAGCACTGTCATTAACCCCGAGATGTACGCCAATAATACTAGTGCAAAATCATCTAAAACGTACACAATCACAAGTAATGATGATTTTGCATTCGGAATTAATTCTTAAAAGGCTTCAATTAATCTTACCACCGGAGTCACAGCTTTCACTTGTAGCAAATTCCTTGTAATAGTATGGGCCAATTTCCACAGTTATAACAACGGTGCCAAATAAGGAACTAATCTGTATTTGTCGGATTAAATAATTCTTTGTTAGCTAGAAATATCTAATTGTGCTGTCGTATAACGTGTAAATAATACAATAAGCACTTACCAAATTTATCACTGCAACTATCTCAGCGCTTCGTCGGTGCTTGAAGTCCTGCATTGTTTATCAAGTACTGTAACTATTCTTTGAAACTTCGAAACAACAATAACTCTCTCACCCAGTTTAAGTAAAATCTCGCTGAGAGTCTGTAAATCACTAGATCAACAAGATCTGCTTCCAGGAATTAAAAATCCTTGTATCCCAGCCTAGCAACATACCAAAGAAACGCTTACTCGACTCCCGAAGCCGACCGCGACCTCCGACTTCCATCCCAATGTCGGGTTCTGGGGACCCACAGCCACTTTCTCTCTCATGCATTTGGATGCAAGCTCTCATAAAAATAGGAGCACACGATCAGAAACAAGATCAACTATTGGCCGGCTCTGCCGCTCATCTGCCATCCTTGTCTATTTCGCAATTGAGTGAAAGTAGGCTACAAGCTACAACCAGTTGCTGCTCCAAACTATTTTGCAGGAGAGATTGAGAGATGTGGTATAAAATAGAATGACAAATGAAAGAATGATAGTATACCAATTACACGGAGTAAACTTTCCGATCACTGGCATAGGATTGATGCTTGTATTCCTCAAATCACGTGCATTAATATGCTACCTTAAAAAATCATTTATTTTTTCAATGCTGAAGTATTTTTGCAAATTTTGTTGACGCAAAGGATGTGGTTCTTTTTATATATATTTTCAGTGTTTTTGTTGACTTCCATGTTTCTTTGCTTGAAAAGAATAAAGGATAAAACTTAAATCAGTAGCATCAACTAAGACGAAATTACATTTAAAAAAATCTTAATTAGACTTTCACAATCGAGTGAACTGTCTCCAACGAGCTTACTGTTCAAGTAGTAATATTCATTGCGGAAGAGTTAAGTCCTCACGAATAAATTGAGTGACAACGAGTAACATAGCTAGGCGAATCGGGATTTGTAGTAGAACAAACTTAAAACTACTTGTAATCACGTAAATGAGAACATTTAAAGCCGAAAATGCATACATTGTGTTTATCCAGAGTTGAGCCCAATTCAATGCCTGTGATTGCTTCACATCCTAAAAAGTCAAAACCGCATTTGATTTGTTGAGCAAGGAACTAAAGATGGCTTTATATTATACCTTTTTCGTAGCTTTCCATAGAAGCACTGCCGAGTAAAGGTTCCAAATCCCTAGACTCATCAGAACGGGTAGGAAGATCCATAACAGGATTAGAAAATTTTTAGCTGCTTGATGGAAAGAGACACACATATGAAATTCATCAAAATGACAATACATGGATTGAAGAAAAGCTCGTCAAAGTAAAACTTGTACCATTCCAGTTGCACTGTCCTTTTGAACAAATGTCGTCCAAATCAGAAAACTTATTTGGAGAAACTAACTCCGAATCCAGGAAAAAGCTGAGATAGTGTAGTAAACTTAAAGCGTGGATAGAACTGAGATTAGGATCAGTTGTTATGAATATCTTGTCAAGGGTTACATACACTAAGAGCAACCCCAGCAATGATAGTGCCAGTATATACAGACTCGCAATTACCTTCAAAATACCAGATTGCGTATTAGAAATAACTGGAAAATATTTATTTTTTAATCATTGTAAAACTTACTATGTCGATCCCAGCAACAGTATGCGCAGCACAACGGAGTAAGTTTTTCATACCGAATTACAGAATGATTACATGCAGATCAGCAACAACGAAATTTACAACCCATAGGAAATCGTGATCTGACGTGATCTCTGATCGTGACGAAAGAAACAACTTTATGTCTCTGTAGAAGATTAATAAAAATTAGAAAGTATTAATTTTATAAAAATTAATACTTTCCCCTGTGGCAACAGGTCATATTTCATTATTACATACACTGCTTGCTTACAAGTAACATGAGCTCTGCATCAAGGCCAACGAATCAATGCAGCTCACGATTCCATTAATATACAAACGGGAGAAAGCAAAAAACTCTTTTCATTCAGCCCTAATGCCAAGCTGGTGAAAGGTGCTAAGTAATATATGACGCAACCTCAATTTGGAAAATAAAGAGCCAATTCAGAGTACCTACGATGCAAAGTTAACTTTCCTTGCATAGGTGCATTATTTGTGTAGTTCACTTGTGTAAGTAGGATTCTACATA
This sequence comes from Salina celebensis, assembly GCA_036561885.1. Classification (NCBI taxonomy): domain Eukaryota; kingdom Metazoa; phylum Arthropoda; class Collembola; order Entomobryomorpha; family Paronellidae; genus Salina; species Salina celebensis. The sequence goes on from JAAXOA010002620.1 coordinate 6,805, forward strand.
TCCGATTTGTTGGGAATGTGCAAAACGTAAGCTTCCTAATATTATATTCCGTCGATTCATATCAAGTTATGATATTCATTACAAATCCATTCTGCGAACCTATGTAATTTCGATATAAAAAATGACTCTTTGATCCAAGGAAGAATGCGGTAATAACTTGTGACCAGTAAATTCCTGATTGAAGATATAAGAACGATCGTATTTTGATTACGTAATCCTGAAGGACAACAAACCTCACAAATGTAAACAAGGGGAAGTGGTGCTTGCAAAAATGTTCATACACAAATGACCTTGTAAACAAAACACGATAGAGAAAATATCACCGAAAGCGCGCTTAAACTTCAGTTTAATTTAATTGTTAAAAATAAATATTATGGATTTAATATGGATACACAATGTAACTCATGAATTACCAGTAATTTTACGCAATAAAATCGAATTCTATATACTTAACGGATTTACATAGGGCTTTTAACCAGTTTGAAAATTCAAATAGTTCTCTCACACATCGTTACAACAACAGCCGAATATTTTCTTAAATTCACCCCTGAACTGTCTTCCTAGTGCACAATATATAACAAAGTTTGCTGAAGAATTTGTTGTAATTAACATCATCCAGACAGAAAACTCGAGATGTATAAAATCTCGGCATCCCATCAGTAGTCGAAATATCGTGAACAAAGCGGGGATAACATTGCAAACCAGAAACACTGTTACCACTCCAAACAACATCCGGGTTAAACAAATCTATTTACTTCCACTGACCATAGAGCGCCTGGCTTTGTTCGCCCGTTTTAACTAATAATAAAGAAACAAATAGTGAAATATTTCTTAAATGTGAGAATGATAAACAAATCACGTCAAGTTCAGCACCGTTTTGTATATTTTCCATTACCTCACGGATAGTCATACAGTTTACGATTGTCAGGAAGCATACTGGGAAAAGAATTACTACCACTAAATACGAATAATGAACATAGCACGTTATGTACAATCTATTCTTCAACAGGGAAGTCTTGACAGGTACAAATAAGGTCATGTTTGATGTTGTCACAGGAGATTCCTCTAACTCCCACCACTTCGGTAAGTTGTACAAAACTGAAAATACTAGCACGCAAAGAGCTAACTCAATCTTTACGCAACGAGACAAGTTCCGTACAAGAATAGGTTTTGCCACGGCCAGATAACCCTCCAATGTAACCGCCATGGTAAAGTAAACAGATGCAGTTATTGCTGTAACGGAAGAAAATAAACGTTTCCGCTTAAACTATCACACCAGTTTTCAGATATTGATTGGTTATGAGACAAACTAACCTGTAATGAATATCGTCACCATATACGGCATAAACCGAAATGTGTTTGCGTAGAAAACGATGTTCCCATTAAACTTAATAGGACTTTCATTTGGGGAATGATTTTTATCATATGTGAGCAAATATGGAATTCCAACTGCAAGCGTGGCTCCAATTAAACTCACTATATCACTTATTGCCAAACAGATGAGGAAAAAACTACATAAATTTATCATTTTTGAGATTGACAATACACAAATTGATAGCACATTTCCGAGTATTCCGAACACGGAAACGGCTGTGACGAAAATTCCCAGTGTCCAAAAATGGAAGACGCCTACGGTGAGACCATGAGTTGTGGTGGAGTTACTATAGGTAGCTGAGTTAGCGTCAAATGGTCTGGATATAATAGGAAAGTCTGTTAGATCCATCTTTGATATTGTTCATATTAATTAAAGATTAGTTTTGGAGTAAACTTTATCTTTTCTTCCTAACAAACTAAAGTTTATTCCTTGCAAGGAAGGCAAATTATCGAAATACACCAGAGTACATGTTGGAAAATGGCTAACTTGATAAATAGAACTAATTCAGTTTGAAAGCTTAACCATAAAATCATAAAAACAAAAACTTATAAAAGCCCTGAATCAACCGCAACCTTTTACAGCGGTTTTCCAGTCTCTATAAATACAGCACATGACGATGACACATTCAACGTATGGAATTCTAAATATATTATATACAAACACTCTAACCTACCAATAATAATTTTTCGTTTAATTTTAGAACTTAGAGAACCTATAAGAAATAACGCGGTAATGTACAGATGTAGTATTCATTTAATATAAAACTGATCATTTAGATGAACCAGTTGTTATTTGACGAAGAAACAATGTACAAGGCAAGAAATACTCTGCATCGACACGTCTAACATTCAGAAGTAACTTTATAACTTTTAAATGTTTTATTATTCAATAACGAGCCGAAATTTTGATATGGAAGGTATTAATTTCGATTAACAGCCAATAAACACTAGCGTAACAATAATATAGCCAATTATGTGTTAGTCTGAAGTCTTAACTCACATGCAATCACATTTAGATTCCAACTTTGTACATTTGAAATTCTGAATCTCCACAACTTTCTCCAGACACAAACTCAAGTAACTGTGAAATAGTTTTTTACATCATCACTGCACCAATCTAAAAGTAGGAAAAATCGTAATATTTCAGTTATTGAATAGTTAACGGATTTAAATTTATGCTCTAGCTACTATAAACGGTTACTTACTGATAAATAATCCTTGATATATGCTAGACAACAATGGCTTGAATTAGTTCCAGGAGAAAGAAGTATAAACACACACTGTTTAAAAAGAAACTTTCACTCAAGCAAACTGTTACAAAAAACTATAATGCGTCCACAACAAAAGCTCTACAACATGTTTAAAATAGTTGTTAGGAAATTGATTTATTATAATTTCGTTAGATCCTTATTCCATCAAACACAGATTATGTTCCAGGTTCAGCTTGAGAAACTCATTTACTCCTTGACCACAGAGGAATCTTCATCAGTAGGACAAATAGGGATCTGTGATTCAACTTCTCCTAGCTTAATGCTCTGGTCCAATTCATCAATAAAGCAACCCACAAAGTACAACATCATTCCACGGAATACTAACTGAATAGCGAGTGAGATGAATTGACCGAGAAGCAGCATGTAAATGGCAGCAACGATGAGAGCCATGAGGACAACATTTCTCCAAAATCTAGCCAAATCTAGTGCCTTTGTTATTTCAGCTCCCTTTAAAATATTCACACAAATAATTTCATTAAAAATATTATTAACAAAGTTGCCTTTAAATAAACAAATACTACAAACCTTCTTTGTGGCATTGAGTAGCATGACCGCCGCATACAAGTTAATGCAGCCGATGACAATAGCGATGAACAGACAAATCCACATGGCAACAATAATGACTAGACCACACGCACATAACACGGCATAATTTTTCACGTATATTTCTAATATTGAAATTTGATATTTTTAAGCTTACCAGTTATGTTAATGGCGATGTCAACGCTGGGTCGTTTAATCATTGCATAAACGCCATATCCGGTTCCAAATATTCCCATAAAGACCAGTGCCACTAATCCAATGATAACGGCGCCTGTGAGTACCTACAAAAATATTACTAAATACTTAAACTGTTGAATTATTTTCTCCAGGAGGGCACTGAAACTAATTATTTTACCACGTCTATGTATGCCACAATCCTCGCACCTTTTCGGTACTTGAAATGATCCATGATGAAATTTGAAATTTAAGTAGTAAATTATTTTTAGTATTTACGTGTATGTTGTTGTAGTAAAATGCCACAATATGTCAAGATAACCTGGGGAGAAAAACCCAACACTGATTTCCAACCCACTTGTCGACGCTCAGTTGGTAAGTTGCCTCAACTCGACAAGAAAGTTAAGACAGAAGGCTGAATTAGATTCGTTTTTAACAGGTTTTATTACAACAGATATAAAAGTAGACGACTTGACAGGAAATCAGCAGCGTAAATACAAAAATCCGGACTATCGCTAACTTTCTCGACAATTAACAATTTTCAACTATTTTTGCTAACTAAACTTAAATTTTCAAATTCACCTTCAAAGAAAACTTCAGTGAAAATATTTTACAATAAACAAATGACATTATGTTGACATGGAATTTTTAGTAGGAGTTAGGCTGAGGTACTGCTGCATGGCTCATTTTCCTCCGGAACATATCGATGTCGTGGTTGCCAACGACGCATATTTGTAGTTTGTTTGAAGTGCATTTAGCACGTGAAATTGTTTATGTCAAAAAAGTAGAATAGTTTTTTATTATTGTTCGAATAATCTGAAAATTAAGGTGTATAATGCAAGTAATAATAACAGATTACACAATGCAATAACAATTTTCAATTTGAATTCACTGGACCAGAAGAAGTCAGCTTCTGCCTTTCCATCTGTCGTGGTTGCCAACGAGGCATATTTTGTAGTTGTTTAAAGTGCATTCAGCACGTGATTTTGTTTATGTCAAAAAGTAGAATCGTTTTTTGTTATTGTTCGAATCATCGGAAAAATTGTCAATTAAAAAGTAAAATTCACGTCAGTTAGAAAAAGGCTAAAAGTCAGATAGATTAGCTAATGGGAAGTTAATTGTGGACCTCATCTTCACTAAATAAATTGTTTTTAAAAGATAACCTGCGTTAATTGATCTTATTCTTAATTGTAGTTATCATAACCGGAGTTCGGAGGAATCGCTGACCATATCTTACACGTAAACCATCGTCGTTAATATTATTCCCGAAGAATAATACCATCATTGTTATAGTCTACCATATTTCCTTCTCTCCCCTATTATCAAGCATTATCATGGGATTTTTATACAACTGATTTTGTTCGTGTTTTTGGCTGTTGATTGTGTCCATGTACAAACACACCTTCAAACACTGACCAGGTATGCATGATGCATTCATTTGGTTTTTAAAGTTTATCAATAGGGAGTTTTCTCTCCAGACTTGGCTAGTTGCCGAACTGACTGGAGAGAAAATATATTCTAGTAGTAATATTTTTGTTGTTACAACTNTATTCTAGTAGTAATATTTTTGTTGTTACAACTCCATGGAAGAATCAAAGGTACGCGACGATGAAGACAAACGTTTCCACGTGGGAAGTCTATCGTCTTTGGTGGGCATCGTGCCGCATCGTGGGGGTTCCCTCTCCTTCATTTTCATCTCTTATTTTCGTCTTTCCCATAATCATCATCAGAATCCCCATCATGATCTTCATCACCAGCGTCAGCACCACACTATCATCATCTTTATCTCTTTTTATGCACATTCACAATCAGTTCTGTTTTCTCTGAGTTGTATACAAACAAACATAGGAATTACGGTATAGGGTTAACCAACTAAACTACTTCATTGCCTCACTCGCTCTGAAGAGCCCTAGCCTAACTAGTCACTTGTAAATCTTTAAGTTGTATAGCAAAGGTGTTTCTATTTACACACCGAGCCAGTTTCACCTGCAGCTATGCAGTTTATACACCTTCATGGGTAATAGTAAAAACCAAACTTGACAGATTCGACGTAACTAAGAAGTAATAACAACTCTATTCGAAGAAAAAAAATATCAAAACAACACCCATGAAGGAAACGTGTCGTATTTTTCCTTACTTTATACCAAGTAATTTTAGTTTTACGAGTTTTTAAGCAGCGACAAAAATACTTTCGTATACACACCTATGGAATGAAGTTTAGAATCAGCAAGGGATTTGTGTCTCTTTCTAGATTACTGTCACAATTCTTGTTGTAACATCCTACAAAAATTCTTTGCCTAGTAGACGGGCTCGGAGCATGCATTGATTTCCTCACTGTCTGCCGTATTTAAAGGTGAACTAACATAGAAAATTACTACGTGTGAGTGTTTTTTACTACGAGTACTTCTTTACGATGCCTTTTTCTCTTGAAAACTTATGAGTAAGATGTTTTTTTCAACAAGAGTACTGGCAATTATTGCATTGCTACATACAAGTCGACCCCAAAGGTATATAAGCAAAAACTCGATACTAACTAGCATTTCGAAATGAGCAAAAAAGTCCGTGTTGATTTTACTGTCGTAGTTAGTTAAAGTGAAATACTTACATAGCTCAACTTATCAATTTAACAAATGAAAAAAAATTAGAGCAGTGGTACAAACGAATAATTGA
>JAAXOA010002621.1:0-12835 GCA_036561885.1 Salina celebensis
TTGAATGGAAACTTATAATTGTACTTTTTATCCTATTTTACGTTTCTTTTAGACTATTACTGTCACATTTAGTTCTAACGTTCAGCTTCGTCTTTATAGCTGTTCTTAACAGCTTTTATTTCGTTTCACCTTGATTTAGGACTTGGGCCGTGTAAAAAATTTAAAGAATGCGAGGCTCTGAATTTTATGGTTGCTGGCAAAATAAAAATATATTTCTTCAGTCGAACATTGCACTGATTTACTGTTTTGTTTCTCGGGTGCTTAGCGGGCGGCTGAAACGAGGCTTTGTTCAGCTCGTAAGATGAATGAATTGTGAGTGATTTGACTGGCGGTGTGAAATTCGACTTACTTTGTTGGAAAGTATTTTTGCTAACATATTTTGTTATTTGTATCATAATCCGCAAACAAAAAAATAAAATAAAAAAGAACACTATAGAATTGACAAGAACAGACCACTTAACTCGTGACGCTACTTTCAATAGTTTGTGCCTTTCAACGGTTTTCATCAACTTGCTACTACTTAGAATTAGCTGGCAATGTTGATTTTGTTATCCAAACGTGTTAACTCTAATTAATTGCAAAATGTAATTCTTAATTGATGAACTGATTGATTCTTGTTGGACAACATGATCAAGGTGATGTTGTTATGCTAATTTGAAACATGCAAAATGTACTTTTCAACTATATAATACATTGTACGTAGGCATAAACAAAAACGAACCTGTTTTCCCTCACCAATCAAAGCAATCATGAATTGTCATTGGATACACAACACAGATCTGAATCGATAACTCTTTCGATTGCTTAAACTTATATCGATGATATTCTAATATTTTAAACAGCTACCCAAGTGGAAAGTACAATGATAAAATCTGTCTTAAGCGTTGAAGAGAGTGGTTCAAGAATATAAAATTATTCATGGCATGTGCTACATATTAATTAATGAATTTCGTTAAGTAATTCTATTAAAACGCATAACAATTTCAAAGTCGAAACGAGTTATCGTTTGAATCGTTCTGCTGTGAGCTGAGAATGTATGATTGAGTACTATGGGCGAGATGTAAGCTTATTACGAACTGTTTCTGTAACATAAATCAGTAAATCAGTATTAATGTTGAATCCATACCTTCTACGTCGCCTCACTCACTGCCCATAAAAGTCAACAGAATGAATGGGTGATTGAAAGTATTCTTTGATTTCATAAGAGCATCCTCGCTTTGTAACTAAGCTATGAACATGATGTGATAGCATCTTTTTGAGAGGAACCACCACTCTGATGGGTATAGTTTTAAAAAGAGGACTTGTGACGGTTGTATTACTGCAGGGTGGTGTCCTCCTTCCACCTTACCTGCAGGGTGTAGTGTGCATTATGGGAAGTGAGAATACTTTGTTGCATCCCTTGTGACATAACCACCAGAAGAATTCCAATTATCAAGATTGGGATTTTGTAACTTGCTAACGCACTACATTGCTAATAGTATATTTTTGTTAATAGTATATAGCTACATTTTTGGCACACTGATAATAGTAGTCCTGGGGCGAAGAGCTCTAGGTAGACAAATTGTTGCAAAAGTAAATAAGAAAAGGGACTGAGACTAAACATAAGTACAAACTGTTAAGAGCACCTATATAAAAAACGCCTTCCTGCAATACCAGAGTACTATTAAATCTGAAACTAAATTTGAAACTGGACAAAATATTACTGAAAGTGAAATGATGAGTCATCTGCTACTTTAACTACTTGTTGAATATTTATCTTACTGGCATAGTTTTGTCTGAACAAAATCCCCGTTAGGAAAACATTGAGTGATGCAATTTCGGCTTAGATATATTTCGATGTACGAAGCGTGATTTGAATACTGCATTAGTCAAGTTGCCGATATTTCTCATGACGGGCAGGCAAGCATTAGCAACAGAGAGATTCTAGTGACGAGCTCAAGGTTGGTCGGAGATTGCTTCAATGACAAGAACAAACACTTTCTTCTTGTTTCGCCAGATTGATAACTGGTCAACCAACATGTCAATTTTTAAAATTTGCTATCTTTTTAGTTTGCAAGCGTCCCAAGAAAGAGCTTGCAGCAATGAACCAACTAAGTTGGCAGTTGGCAGACTAATCTAAGATGACGATGTCATCTTTTTTAATTGTTGAGTATTGGGAAGTTGCTACAGTTCCGAATGAATCTCTGGTTGCTAATATTATAGGGTAGGGTAGGTCATAAACACCACCAGAAAAAAAACTAATTTTGTTGATTTGCCAAATCCGTACTAGTTTTTTTTTTCTTGACACTCCAAAAATGGTTAAATAAAGGCGGAAATACGGATGTTTACAGCGTTCTGCTACCTTTTCAAAGTCATCAAACGGTTGACATCCTTTGCACGCTGCAATTTACTTCAAAGCAATTCAAGACTTTTTAAAAATGAATAATTTAATTATCAATTATTCCTTAGCAACGTAAAAAGGAAGCACGTATTTTAGCAGCAATCAATTTGGACATGATAAATTACCAGGTTACTCGACATCATAAACAATCCGTTTATAGTTTGACTCAATTTTAATTTTTAAAAGGCCTCATTCTTTTTTCTGATGTGCAGTTGGAGTAAAAGTGACAGCCGAAAAATGAGAGAGATTGACATCACTTCAGTAGGGAGCCACATAACGCTACACCACTACTATAAATTGATCTGTAAACTTGCGTAATGGACATTTATGGTCAATGGTGTCGGCATTTGAGCAGCATTAGAAGCGAGAGACGGAAGTGATACTCTCTATTATTCAAGAAAAAAGCAGACGACTCTAGTGTCAGAAAAGAGCCACATTCGGAATTCAGAGAGTGTAAATTTTCAATAAGTCACATGAAACAATTCAATGGCGCTTTACACGTTTTAATGTTGGAATTTTAAATATCTCCTCTCTCCAAACGGGTTTTTTTATGCGTCCTTTTCCTTTCAACTCATACGTACTAGTGGAGTATCAGTCAAGATGACATTTGATCAACTGATATTTTTGGACATTCAAACCCATCCATGTGTATTCTCATAAATATGCTAAGCATTTTATTCAATGGCCATGCTGATGACAAGTAGATGATTGTCCAATACCACTTATGCATGAATACATTCTACACATTTCTATTATACTCGCTTTTCTTTATCAAATCTGAATAAAAAACAATCAAATGGGCGATTTAGAAAAAAAACATCTTCAAAATAATTGCTTTCGGTCAAGAATCAGTGTTTTTTGTGGTGTAGCGGTACCGTTGTAGAAATACATACTACATGAAATATGAATGTCGCTAAGAGAAACGCAACGAGAAGGTTTGCAAAAGAAAAACGAAACATGATACACAAAACAAAAAAAAAGATGCTTCACTGTTGTAATGCTATTATATATTTTTTATATTCTCGAACAATAGAAATCCCGCAACATTGCTTTAATCTTTGAATCAGTGCTTGAATAAAATGGCGATAAAACTATTTTAGTTTATAAAAACATTTTTTGTATATGTCAGCGAACTCACGAAATTAGTCTTTTATCATGTTATCGCTGAATTAAACAGTTTAAAATAAAGTTGTGTGTTTATGAATAGACGCAAGTCACAAGTGCACTATAGAATCCCTGCAAGAAGCGACTCCACTCGGGACTCTTTCGTTCCTTTTTTCAGCGATCTTTTCAATGGCCTCAATCGCAGACGCTGCGCTTTACAAGCAACTTATTGCTGATGATAGTGATTGTGAAAACATGACGAGATTTTGTACATTAACTATGCAGAGCTACGCCAAGAAGTGTATCATTTAGTGATGACTTTAGCACCTGAGTGTTTGCTCATGTTAGTCTCTCTCTACTGAAACTTATCAACTATATTGAAATGCATCGTTTCCAATGTTCAGCAATGAACACTTCATGTAGCCATTACATTTAATTGACAAATTAAGTAGTGTACACAGCAAAGTCATTTTTGTTGCAACGAAGAAACGGAAAATGTACACAACTTTTTCTTAAAGCGTTTTAACAACTTTTACTATAAAATGGAAGTGAAGTAACGGGGATGAAAATGTAGAAAAAAAGTCACACGTAACTTTTCTCTAGGTTGTTCCGTACATAACATACTCCGTTTATAAAACATCTCAAGAAGGATTTTTTTTAAACTGTCAGCTCAAAAACACATTGAAAAGAAGGTCTTATCTTAGCGGTCTTTCATATGCCATTTTATTCATGCGTATTTCTTTATCGTCATATAAATCTCGTTAGAAATGCACTATAAGCTAATCCCATATTATTCTATATTCGTTGGACGAGAGATTTTATGAGGAACGTGTAATAGATGCACCATCTGACCAATAGTTTTTTTTATGAAAGAATAAGAAAAAGGTGTCTAGTGGTAATAATAACGGAACGAGTTGCAGTCACTCACTCACACACATGAAAATCTGTCTCGCTTATTTAAACAAATTTATCTTCTCAGCGAAGAAATTCCCATGACCGTCATGTTGATTCTCTTTATCACAGCGACATCACCCATTTTAAAAAGAAATGTTTGACTATGACTGCTTACACTTTTAAGTGTTGCTAGTGGACGAAACCTTTTTTTCTCTTCTGTTTGTCAAGTCTTGGTCAGCGATAAGTTTTATATCATTTTTATATTCATACCAACGCAAGCTTGTCATTTAATTCTCCTGTCAAACTGACATCACTATACAGCATTCTTTGTTTTGTTGGGTAATACTTTATTAAAGGGAACACACAAGGAGTATCCTTGTGTAAAAATGCTACTTAACATTTGTTATCATCCCTGTAGAAGCATCATAAATGGGTTGGTTCTACTTTGTATGAAAAAATATCAAATAGTCAAGATTGTTGAACATGCAACGGTCGATAGGTACGTGAGATACTCTATTACTGCCAGGCAACCACAACACTTATTTTTCCTCGGAGTAAAAGCCTTTTCCTGAACTTCATTCACTCCTGGTTGTTCCTGATATCACAGCTAAATTGTCTGTTTTTGCACTTGTTCAAGGAAATCTCATTTCCTGACTATCCTCTCAGATATTAAGTTGCCATAAGAAGAGATATGACAGGATTCATGAGGTGAATGTGACGACGGCTGGGTTTCTCTGATTATTCCGGTTACTCTAGAAATAGTTATGAACTGGTTCATGAGGGTTGCGTGTTGGTGAGTGCGATTTCATAGGAGGGAAAAATAACTCTTAATAGCAACAAACAACTGCCCATTTCAGTGGTTTTTACATAGTTGAAATTATTGTTTGGAACTGATTCAGCAGAAAATACCGCTATCCTTGTTTCTCCATTAACCTTAACGTGAGTTTATCCAAGAGGGTATAAATGTAGACACTTGGTTTTGATTTAGTGCAGAGATTAAAGAACAAACTTGTATATGATATGACATGCGATTCTAAACTAGATTTAATTTTTTAATGCGGGTATCATGTCGAGTTGTTTAGCATTGGGTTCAAATATTCAAGTCAAAGTAAAAACGGAATTCGGATAACTTTTGTTTACAACCGGAATATTGCTTTTTGCAGGGATAAAGATGATAATCGGAAGTTATATAACAATTTCTATTTCAATATAAAATTCATGGTGGGTTGAACATTGTAACACAATAGGAAATACAACGTCTGCTTATCCATTTTCCGATCGTAAAACGCTCATAAAAATGCTTGTGGAAGAGGAACAGAATGCATGACTCTGATTATCTTTATCCGATCACTGATTTTCAGTAAGTTGCAAATCAAAAGATGAATCACGATTGTGAAAAAAGTAACAAACAACAAAAATCCAATATCAAAAGAATATGATCGAAGCTCATGGGCAGTCTTTACATCCAGTAGAATGTGAAATATGTACTTTAAAGAATAATTGTTGTTCCATATTTTTCTATGGATTCGCTCGCAGCTCGCGAATTGCGATGATCCTTAAGCACTTTGCGTTACAAAAAAAATCATTTTGTCTCGCAGGTCATTGCAGAACAATTGTAGGCATCTGCAAATTCTAAAGGCTTAACACAGATTTTGCCCGACAGCCATAAAAACACCAGCATTTTCTCCATAATTCAATGACACGACAGGATTTAAAATGTTCCTGAGAGATGAATGTGTCCATTGTTGCTCATGACACAAAATGCTTTTTTTTTCTTCCTTTCTTTTTTGCAAAGTGCAAAGAAATTAAGACAACTGTGCAAGCAACCGCGTCACAATGAACAAAAGAGCATGAAAGTTGCAAGTAAACGTATGGAATGCAGTTGAAACCCTGTTCTCACCAATGAGTGATTGTATGTCTGCCAGGCGCAGTTAAAAGTATTTTTTTGCAGCATTTACGACGTGACACCAAGACTTAAGACTATCACAGTCTGTAGTGAAATCGTCGTATGTGCTGTTGAAGCAGAAAGACAAATAGGCTAATATGCAATATAGTTTGTTTTTGGGATCGTGTGCAATTTGTGCAAAAATATCTCTGATCATTTTAAGTACCGAACAGGTTTTAATTTGTTGCTTGGATGCATTTAATAGGTACCATTTTACCTGTTTAACAGATTTTTTTGTGAATAAATCCCTACGATATCCCAATACTCATTGGATCAAGTTAAAAAAATGTAGTATATTGCATACATAATCCTTCAATTACAGTTTACTCCTCTGGAACATTACAACATGCTTAGCAAACTCTTTGACTGTATAAATTTGTTTTAAATCGACCCATCCAAATCTGATCATGCCGTGATTCATTGAAAAGAATAGTTGCTAAATGTGATTTCAAATTATGAGGCCTCCGTTGAATCAAATCAGTTTCATGAAATCGTTTATGATGATGATGAATTTTCAGAAACATCATTTTAGAGCATTTTGAACCAGGCAAGCACCAGACTTACAGGATGATATGCAACAAAAAACAAAGCTGACCACGAAATCAAATTCATGATTTGTACTCAGGAGAAACTAAATTGATTAAATGTCAAAAACCACACCAAAAACCCCACCAGGACACGAACATCTAATCAAGCCAAAAAATCTCGATTTCTAATAAATATTCCCATTTTATTCCGATCCGGAAGAATATAACGCATTTATCTTTCCTGATAGGAAGTAAAGAAAAGCTCGTCGATAAATTCTTTTTTTCTAGCCCCACAAGTCAATTAAGTTCTCTATACTCATTTTAACCAGTCTCTTAGGAAAGCTATGCGCCTTACTGCCAGCACCTCACACACACACCGGTTTTTTGTGCGTTTCTTCAATTTAATCATCATTATCACGAACACTATCGCTAGCATTCTTTTTTTTTTGTTATGCTACATAATTTATACTCATCGGTTGATTCTTCTTTTCCGATACGCCACCCTTCTACTTTTTTTGCTTTCACAATTATGAAATTCCTAATTTTTGTACCGTTTGCTTCCTTTTGACTTCTGCCAAATATGCATTGTGTTTTTTCGGAGTGTTTAGGGGAGAGGAAATGTTTAAATTTTATGCGAATTACATTCTATCAGTTTGATGTCTACTGATAATTTGATTTCCTCAAGCTATAATTCTCCAAACGGCCAGATTTTTTCTCTTTTCTTATAAGCTTGCAAAAAACCGTATTCCATTCACATCTTTGATTTTTTTCCTGATTTTCCGTATTAAACGAAAATAAAAAAAAATGAACGTGGAAAACGTTTAGATATACAAACGAAAATGCTGAATGCAGGGGTTGCAACATTTGCGTATGTGTGAATAATGCACAGTTTAATAAAGAGAATAATGATCCATGAAGGTGATAATGTTGGTTTTATATGCATCTGATAAACGGATAGAACGTAACTGCTTCAGTGTTAGAATTACAATGAAAAGAATAACCGTATTAGATGACAAATCATGGCTACCAAAACTATAAAATGTTCAATACCGGAAAAAGGTGAAACCCCTTTTCTCTATTTGTACATTAAATGTATGTACATATGTATAAGCATTGGCATTATCACGGTTCATCATCATCGCACTCCGTATAATGCAAGTATTGTACAGGAATTACTCCTCAATTTTTGTTTGTTGTTGGAAATAAAACGTGACAAATAGATAGAAAATGTAAAAAAATCGAGAAGTTTTGCAAATTCCTCAAATAAAACCGAGTTCAGACCTGGTTCTCGCTCATGAAAACTTGGCTTACTACACAGAAAAAATATGCAATAGTAGCTTTTAAATGCTGCATTAGTATGATCTAATGAATATACAGACAAAATCGTGCATAATATCCGAGCTATTCATCTTGAAAAATAAGGCGAAGTCTCACGCATGATTCTTCTTGAGTTAAAAAGTATTTTATAAGAGGCCAGTGCTGCCTGAACTTGTATGCGAAACAAAAGTGAAAATTTTCCTGCCTTCACGTAAAGTGATGTATTAGGCATGAACAACTCTGGTAGGTGCATATCAGGAGTGGTTTATCACAGAAAATGTTATGTAATTGGCCAAATCAAAAGAATAAACAATGAAAATTACCAGGTTCACTGTTTCCTTCCGATTTTCTTGTTTGGTTTTTTAAAAATATAAAGCCTATCAAGAAAATTGCAGAATTGCATCTTTTTTTTGTTCATCCGGGTGGAGTAGTCGATGGGGGTAACAATTTTCGAAAGGAAAACAAGTTTAAAATCATTCTTGCTTCCACAAACTTAACAATGATTGCCAATTGTTTTAAGATGATGTGAAACGTGAAGTAATATTTTGACAGTGGATCATCAAGTAGCATAAATTTACGGATGATGGCCTATATAAGAAAAAAATCAGCCATTTCGAAGACATTTTACACACATGGAAACATTACGCAAACTTCAACAATTTTTTTCGTACATCCCCAAAGAAATATTCTCATGATCCTGAGTGCCATCATCAGAGTCATCATAACGTCATAAAGCTCATACTTATCATAATGATGATGATCACGACACAAGCGGAAAATGCCGTTGACGACAAGAAAAAGGATGAAAATGGCTACAGCTCAATACAACTTTTCGTTTGGTATGTCGATAAAAACGCGTGCTTTTTATGGTGGAAGGGGTGATTGCAGTTTCCTTGTAGGATTGTAACAGGTAAAAAAAAGCATCTAAGTACCTACAACTATAACAATAAAAGAGGAACTTTTTTTTATTTAGCAGGGAACAAAGTAGGTATGAAAATAAAGAGGAGTGCAGAAACGAAAGGTAGGTAGCGGATAGATTCGCGTATATATTGCATATAACATTTTTTGAAATGGAGGAGACAGCAGAAAATGACTGTTACAAGAAGACGATGGTGATCACAGTGTAAAGCAGAGAAAAAGGCAGGAGTAACGACCGCAAGGTTAATGTTCTGCAACAACGACGGACTGAGTGAGTGAGTCGAACCACGACCGACTGAATCTAATATAAGAAAAAGAGAGCCTGCTCATTGCCTAAAGAGAAGGTTGATCATTGCCATCTTAATATCAAAACACTATCATGTTTGTAGTGGGTATAAGTGAGGAGTAAACTATGATATTAATATTATTATGTTCTTGATTTTTTTATCTTGAGCTTTGCCAAGCCTATGTTTTTGCAACAATACTGTTGTGACTATTACTACAAGCGTTTTCTTGCGTTGGCACGCATATGCAAGCACATGTGCTGCGATTGAGGTTTTACTTGAACTGATTCTTGTCCAAACCGATTTTTTGTTGTTTCGGTGTATAGCCACGGGTAGTAAAGGGGATGGAGAAACGAAGATAAAAATGGTTTAATAACAACAAGATGGTCGGTGGCGGAGTAATTGTTGCAGTGAATGAAAAAGTTTGCATGTGGCAAATGCTGGTTAGGACTGAAACAGTTTGGAATTTTATTGCATAATTAGTATGTATGGTGGAAAAATAGGTGTACTGATAAATATGACGAAAATCCCAGCTGGTGGTAGATCGTTTTTTTTCCTTCAAAAAATATGGTTGGTCAATGGTGCTTTTCTTTTGTTGGCTGAGGAACATGTTAATTAACTGATGCACTCTGCTATTTCAGGAAAAAAATGCTTGGGATACGAAGAGGAGGAAATGAATGAAAAATTTGTACACTTTTCATTACGCGTAATGGATACAGTAGTATCGTAGGTTGATGGCGTAAGCGAGTCTACTGTTTACCTACCGAAAATTACAAATCCTGTTATAAAATTAGGTATAATCGCGTGCAAAGCAGATTATTCACTTACGCATGCTTTCTTCGTTATTGGCTGTGAATAACAACTAAAAACCGTGAAAATGGTAAGAACCACTATTTGATGAAAAATTTTTCTAAACTTGATAGATGTCACAAACACAATTCGTTTTTTGTTTGCCCACTGTCCTTACCCTGGTTCTCATCGTGTTCACCAAGAAGGCTATGCAAAAACAAAATTTGTATTTTAACAAAAAAAAAGAGTGAGCAACTTTGTTTTGTATTGAGTAAAAAAATATTTGCCATTTTGAGTGACCATGCAGTGTGGATACAATTATTATGGTAAGTTTGTTACGCTGAATCAAACCATGTGCATCTAATATGCGTTTTTACTGTTTTCAACACGCACTGGGTAGAAAATTTGTTGATTTACGGATTGTATTCAAATGCATTGGTACAATTTAACAATTCTGTAGATGTTTTACTGACTTCGTGGTTTCGATCCATTTTTCAGGCTTTCTACAGGCGTTTGCATATGCCTATATATTTGACCAAATCACAATAGTGGACGAATTACTTCCCTATCTAAAAGTTTAACGATGAAAGTAGTGGTTAACATTGCGCGTTCAAATTATTACCTGTTTTTAATGCGTTATTCACGTTGACTGCGTTTTTTTCGAAGTCATGTATTACTTTTCCGTTATCTCATTTAAATCATTTCCATGCAACAATTCAATTGCATTTTAGCATACCTCTGTAATGAGAAAGCGTTTCACAAACAAGTATTGGTAGTGAAACATTGTAAAAGGTTGTGAAAGTAAACTGGATAGGTGCTTCAAAATTGAAATCAGAACTTAACAAGTTTATCGCAACTGCAACAGAATTTTTAATGTGTTTTATGCTTCCTTCTGCGGACATAACTAGTTTTTACTGTAGTACTACTTATAATTATGCAAATATATTTTGTTGTCTTGTCAGCGGGGTGCTCTACTTGCAGTTGAATCGGAAAAAGTAATCTTCGTGTAATAAAGCTACTAAATTATATTCCTGGAGACAAACCACCTTTAGACGCTCAATGAGTATTTGATGAGCTCACAGCGTTCTTTGTTGTTCTACACTATTGTACAATTTTATAGCGCCCAGTTTCAATTCAGTAGTAAAAGTAATAACCAGAAAAGAAAAACAAATGATGGACACATCGCCGCAAGTATAATAGAGACTGTTGTGTTTCTTTTACAGATCCAGATATTGTAAATTAGTTCATGATTCATTGGACCATCATCGTTTTTCATCATTGTGCTCATAATCCTGTCGACAAAAGGTGCTATTCAAATCTCATAGCAGTCACATTCCCCAACACCGAAACTGGTTCTTGTAATATGAAATAAAATGCAAATTATTCTCTTCAATGCTCACTCTAGAATTGAGTTCATTTTTTTTCTTTAAATAATTGAAATCTCTGAGTTGGCACATGGATACATGGAGATGTAAAATAGTATTGCACACATGAATTTTTCTTCATGATTTATGACACACGGACAGTATGAATACTGATCTGGATTCGTCACGCACGAAATCAACAATCAGAGCTTATGTCATCTTTTGTCAGAAATCCAATCTTGACGATAATCTGTCCGCAGTCAACACCTACCTTTTGTGAATATCTTTTTTTTCGGGGCTCATCAGTTTTTTTAACAATCAGTGAGGCGAGTTGCAATTAAAAACCATGGCGAAAACACTGAATCAAGAAAATAAAATCATTTCTCTTTCTAAAAGCTATGGAGTCAGGTAACAGGATAGCAATTAGATTTTACAAGAACATGAAGGCTTGTGCAACAATAAAGGAAAAGAAATTAACAATTCATTGAAGTAATAGTAGAGCACCGTGGTCACCACCACCGAGTTGTTTTAAATCTGCATTTCCCTTGAAATCTGTTTGTAATCTTTCTTTCATCCAGTTCGTTCACCCTAGAAGCTTGCCTTCTTTTTTATGCACTCTCATTTTAAAAATGATGAGGACGAGGCTCGGCTAAGTAATTTATTTATGAATTAGACTAACTGCTAAGCAACTATCTTAAAGTACGTTTGTCTTTTTGCGACAAATCCTTTGAGTCGTCATGAGCAAGGTAATACCATGATTACATATACTCCCCGTTTCATGAACGCCGAAAAAAAAGTAATCTTTGCATAACCACGAATGTTGCCAGAAATACATACATTTACAGAACTAATCGTTTGTTTGGCAAAATTGCAAAGAGATGTCGGCCGTTATTAGATTTAAATCCAACAATCAGCTTAATCCGAGATGTATTGTCTATTGTAATTCGTGATGAAAGTATTTTGCAAGTTTTCTGTTTCATATGAAAATTCAATGTTACACAAGGTGATGAACATTGTCAATGTCAATGCTTTTACTTTTAGGAAACAGCGGAGTATAATTTTCGGTACTACATCACTCAGGTTGTTGATGTTAAAATCATGTGGATTTTTAAAAATAAAACCATGAATCACGTCCGTTGAGTGCTGTCTTACAATCCTACTATTTATTTCAATTATCTCGGATTGTGTAGATATGTGATAGGTGGATTTAGTGGTGGTAACTAACGATTGCGGTGTGCAGCACCGGAAAATAAAACCTGGAGTGCAGTGGACTCAGATTAGGAGAGATTTATGCGGGTGAACTTTTATTGCAT
>JAAXOA010002622.1:0-12835 GCA_036561885.1 Salina celebensis
AGAGAAAATCCGTTGGCCCTATCCTTCCAATTTCTAAACGATCTTCCGCCTTCTGAACACAAGCTGTATTTCCACAATATCCAATCATTCACTCAACATGGATGCCAACTATTTGCCGATAACTGTGTAAACTCTGCAGATGTGATCGCCCTGATCGAAACTAGAATCAAAAATGAAGCACCACTTAATGCAGGGGAGTTTGAAGTCGTATGCAAAGGATCGGCAAAAAAAGTTGGAAACTCCTGGAACTCAGAAGGAGTTTTGAGTAGAAGTGGTATGTAAAAACGAAAATTGTTACCTGTTTTTTTATTGTTTGAAGCTGGATGGGTTAACATTAATCATTTATTTAAGGTGCCGAACATCTGGAGACGATTGTGCGCAGAGAATCCGACGAGAAGCACCGACATTGTCGTTTTTTACAAGCATCCTAACTACTACAGCAGAAATGGATCTGTAAGTATTCTGATTTGCCGTCAATATTTGTTGGGCATGCATATTGTAACCTAAATGCGCCAGAAGGACGATCACTGATTCAGCTTTCCTCAAAGTATAATATGCAGTCAAAACTACCATTCTTCGACGAATCTAGGAACTACAATTGATTGTTGTTTCTCCAATGTTTCCAGCTTTCATGCGTGGTACTATGAGAGTTACCACAGTTATCACAAGCCTATTTGTATGAAATGGAATTTTAAACTTCGTTTTTTTAATCGCTTGTTGTTTAAAGCTTTTTAATCTGAAAAAACTTTGTCCTGTACATTGTAAATTGTCAAAATTGTACACTGAAATTGTAAATAATGTTTTTAATTAAAATGATATTCTTCCGTCAGTTTCGTCCAGTTACGTTTTAACAGAATAATATACTTTCATGAAAATCAAGCGAATCCTATGTTCTAAATTGCAATTGTAAAAACGAAACTATGCTTTTGCTTTCGCTACTATATCCGATTGTGTGCATACTTCTGGTTCACACTTGAACTTGGAACAAATTGAAAACATTCAAAACCTTCAAAATCTTGTCATTTCCAAAACTTTCCAAGGCAAATACGAGCGCAAGCACTACTTCACGATAGATAGTCAGGAAGTAGTAGAAGAGTTTTTGCGGCAACAAAATCCAAGCCATTTTTATTTGACAGAAATAAGTCACTATAATATTACAAACAGGAAAGTAGTTAGAATTACGCTCCGTCTAACAAACCAATTCCGTCTTCCTAGAATTTGTGTTCGCCCGCGTATTCGCTTATGCGGCCTATAGATTTAACGCGGTTCTGAGTATTCTGTAAATGAACACGCCTAATAATAGACCGGAAATACTGACCCGGAGGCGAAGTAGATATTCCAGAGCTTTCACTCCAATTCAATTACAGAGAATAAACAGGAAGTGGGTTCCTGTAAACGTGAGTACGGGACAACCGGTTAGTGTGGGAAACCAAACTCTCGAGGACCAGTAATGGCTCCTGCGCCCACGGGTCGCGAGGGGGGTAATGGAACCTCTCCTGCAACCTCACGGGAACAAGAGTTTGTCCCAATTGGAACTAACCTGGGTGTTGGTGCAGGTGTAAATGTTTCCAGAGACAATAATTTTATACCGGGAAGTCCCGAATATGATCGTGCCATGGTAAACATCCAACGATCTCCATGGGAATGGGACCGACATCTCCCCTCACCTAATTCAGTGAATAGTATTGCGGGGTTTGGAAGTATTGTTGATCAGGGTAGAGGGGAAGTGGTTGCTTCTGCACCTAATCAGCAGTATACAGGTTTTCCTGTGCAGCAAGACCAACAAACGGGATTTAGCGGTAATCTTTTCCGCCCCCCTCCACCCCTAGTACAGAGGGTTACTCAGGCAGGACAGCAACCAATGAATGGTAGTGTTCCAACCTTACCTGGATGTGAAGAGTCAGTTGTCAGTCTGGGAAATGGACCGAGAGTAGGACCGCAGGTAGTTTATGCGAACGGGCATTTTCGACATGCTGATGGCTCCAATGTTCCAAACAATTCTTTCAATGGGCTTGTGTACTCCACAGCTACCATAACCAGTGCGTTAGAAACCCCAAGGTTTCCTCCGCCTTCAAGCATTCACATGCAACAAAATATTGGCCGGCATTTGTTCGGAGGTCCCCCTACTTTTGCTCCACCGTTGTCGCAAGGAAACCATGGCACTGTTGCTCAAGATCAATTAAGAGAAATCCTGAAACAGGAATACAAGGCTTTCAAAGAGAGCTTCGCTATCGCGAGAAGCTCCGCCTTTCGAGCTGCCGGCATTTATCATCTTTGTCAAATAACTTCTGAAGAAGATAATAATAGCGAAGGAAGCGATGAAGAGGATGAGGTCTACTCTCCTCAGATAAACAGAACAACGCAACAACAGCGAAATATTTTCCAAATGCAGAGGCGTGAGGGCAGAGAGGCAATTAGGGAATCAAATAGACGGTTGATAGGTGAAATTCAAATTAACGCTGCTCCTGTTCAACAGGATATTAGGGCTTCTAATGCAGTTCCACTACCACAAAATGGCCAAATCAACCCGCCATACGTTCCACCCCCAATTCGTCAGCATCAATCACACACTAATGGTAACCAAGTGCCCCAACCTAACATCCCGGGGCGACGGGTTCGCATGATGAATAGCCATTTTCACCAAGAAAATGTTGGTAACATGCAAGAAAGCTGGAGAGGCGACAATAACCGCAGCAGTCGAAATCCAGCTCATAGAACGGGTATTAATCGAACACTTCGGTGCTGCTACCCTCATCCGTGTGTATTTCAACAATGCACGGGTGGAGTCTTTGCCCCTCCAACACAAGCCCCTCGGCCGAGTGATCCAATTGAAGGGTATGGGCACATTAGGTTCCACGACCGCCAATCAGGTTCAATGCATGCTATGACTACTCAGCCTTTATGGCATGGTGGAAATGTCCCATCCCACAATAGGGGGGCGCATGCAAATAATTTAGAACAACATGCACATAATAACAGGCTATCACCAACTGATCGCCACCACATGAAGGCAGTGGAAATTCCGGAGTTTTTTGGTAACTTGTCGGAGGAGTACACTCCTTATGAGTTTGTTTGTGAGCTAGAGAAGTACAAACAGATTTCGGGTTGTTCTTATGATCATTTGGTACAAAAAGTGGTTCCAAGAGCCTTGAAAAAGGCTGCTTACGAATGGTTTAAGTTGGAACTCCGAGTCGGCGCTTCTTTGGATTGGCAAAACTTCAGGTCAAGGTTTAAAGAGTATTTCCAACCACACGATTACCGTAGACGAATGACCAGGCAATTAACGGAAAGGTGTCAGGCAGAAGATGAGTCCTTGTCGTTATTTCATCGCATAATTATGGGGTTCTATGAACGGTTAGAGATACACGATGAACAGTTGGTAATCGATAGGGTTTGTGAACAAATGCACCCAGACTAAGCACCCAAAAGGTATCTAAGCACCAACGTCCTCTACTCATTGTTGGCTCAGTTTAGACAGGCTGTCAAGTACGCTGATCGCTGTGTACAAGCTGACAAACAGTACCGTCCGCCAAGAATTGGTTCTTCGATCGAATCGGCTCTTGCATACCAGCCCACAACAACCATCAGGGACCGTCCCGCAAATAGAGAAGCTCCCCAGTACGCTCCAAGGACTCCAACGATTTAGAATCCCGTCCACCCTACCCTCCTCTTTCACCACCTGCCTCCAATTCTCGTCCACAAGTAGAAAGACCTTCGCAGTCTCCAACTGACTTATTAACATTGCCTCCATTCAACATATTCCAAGATCGACACATTCGGCGGTGCAGGTTTCGGCCCAGGGAGGAGCTCTTCGTTCGAGAACTCCTTCCCCAGCAAGAAATCGACTGTTTCCTTTGTGGTGGAAATCATTTCCAAAGAGACTGTCCAACACGCCAATCAACATCAAGGAGTCCTTTAAACTCCAGGGGCCTGGGTGCTCGCGGCGAGCAGTAGAGTCCCCAGGCAGCGTTAATCTCCTTTTAAATTTTTCGCCATCTGAAACGATTTCGAAACACACGGTCCCATTTATTCCGGTCGAAATTTTAGGGTGGCTCTACGGTGGGTGACGAGATCATCAAATTAGTCAAAGAGAAAAAGATCAAGGTTCAACCCGCAAATACAAAGATCCAGTTCTATTATGGTAGTTATCTTGCAAAAAAAGGCAGTGCTGACTATAAAGCACCCTTTAGGTGATAGACGGCAGATGTTACTTTTAACGCCAATTGCATCCCATCCCTTAACGCTTGGTAGAGATTTCCGTATTCCCGAGACATAAATGTTCTTTATGCTAGATGTGGGTATGCACGTGACTTTAAAAAGTCTGAGAAGTGCACTAACTCCTCGAAAGGTGGCGCTGGATGCAAAACCTAGCGATGATAATACACCGGTCATGCCACTAACAAGTTCCATAAAGGGCAATGGCAGAGAATGGTGATGAATTGGATGAGTCTACGTGTTGGATGGCAATTGAAAAGGATCAGATTGATGAGGAGGAATCCGACGACGAAGAAGAGAATCATATTTCGGAACCCTTAGAACAGTTATATCCAGACAAATGCGAATTTCTTCTTATTCCGAAGACCTCGAAAACAGACATTCCCAAACCCAACCGCTCAAAAGGCGTCTTAGGCGTTAAATACTAAAAGGCATCGTAATCCTGGGCCAAAAAAAGCCGACTCGCTTCGCTCGTCGCCTTTTTTTGGCCCGCCACCCGTCTCATGATGCCAATTATATATAGTCATACGTATTTTCAACGTTTTTTTCTGTATTTTTTTCCCTTCCTTTTTTCCTCTATTCTTTTTTTTCGCTTGCAATTTGTTTCGTTACATTTTGTTTGAATAATGCCTCAACATAATTGTATAGAATGAGAAAGATGAGGGAGTTTATATGGTTTTTTGCTTGCGCTGCAGAAGTTTTGCAGAATGCACTCACAAGTTAGTGACCTTGTTTCTATTTATAGACCACAGAGAGACAAAATAGAATCCCGTTCTTTCTCGGAAAAAGCGAAAAACCTTGTTGCGCCTGGCCTCTCCACTTTCATTCTATACATACTAAACACAAGCGCAGCTTGCAGATTTTTTATCAAAAGACGCGATAATAGTGCAGTTGTGGGAGCAGAATACTACAAGTTGAAAACTTTGAAATCTCGAATTAGCTTTCATTGTTTCAGTTTCATTTTTATAAAAATAATGATTTTGAGGACAGACAGACGGACAGACAGGCAGACCGACAGCATAACAGTTGCCAACTCAGTGACAGTTGGGAAAGTGCTCTAATTTAACTCCAGCATGAGTGTAATCAATTTGCTAAAAACTATCTTTTTAATTCACTTCGTGCATTACACTCATGCTGGAGTCAACTAACTTCACTTTAATTGGCCACTGAACTTCCCCAACTGTCACTGTTATTTCAATTAACAATTTAAAAACACGTGCTTTTTGTTGTTTGGCTCAGAGAAAAATTCACACACTACACTGAATGTTTTGATTTTTCTCTCAGCCAAACAACAAGCTTCTAAAATTACCTTTTTGAGGCATCATTTTGGTGGCGAGGATCCACCAAAAAGACTCATGCATGCGGCTTGCATGAGTTGCCTATTAATAAGCATTGCACTTTGTTGTGCTTTGCTTTCCACTCTGGAGGCTTCACTCCAATACAAATAATGCGTTATGCAGCCCATAGGCCAGGCTACAAAACGCATAATATTTTAAAAACAACGCGTTTGGCTGCCCTGCGGGCAGCCAAACGCATCGGCCAGGCCGATTTTCAAAAAGGCGTATGCCCCCCAGGTGCCCCCCCATTTGGGAATGTCTGCTCGAAAATAATGATAAAGAAATCCTTCGTGATGCGGTAAAACCTTACTTAGATGAACCTGGGGACTGTGACTTGTATGTTCACAGAGTTGACCTAGACCCTCCAAATCATCCACCTATCAAAGCTCCGATGTACCTAATCTCAGCGGGGATGAGGGAAATATTTGATAAGACCTTCTTCGAGTTGTTGCGATTGGGGATGATTCGACCATCGAAAAGCGACTAGACATCTCAAGCGTTTGTAATTCCGAAAAGTGATGATACTTCGTATCGGTTCATTGTCAATTACCGAAAATTGAACCAGATCCCAGTCAAAGACAACTACCCAGTCCCACTCATCGATTTTGTATTACCATTGTTTGCAAATGCAAAGTTCTTCACCGTTTTTGACCTTTCAAAGGGGTTTCATCAGGTCAGAGTATTTTGGGCGCATGTGATATACACTGCTTTCGTTGGCCACCATGGGATTTACGAGTTTGTCCGCCTCTCAATGGGAATGTGTAATGCCCCCGCAACCTTCCAAAGATTGATGGACTTAGTCCTAAATGAAGAGCGATGGAAGTCAAACGTTCCATTCGTTGTCGATACAGCAGTATTCTCGCCGTCATTTGAAAAGCATGTCGAAGACATTGTCAAAACCCTCAAAGCGTTTAAAGAAGCGAAGCTAACGATTAAGCCAAAAAAGATCCAACTCTGCCGCAGGTACTTGAAATACCTGGGATAAATTATAACGCCAGGGAAAACGTATCCGAACCCAGAAAAGGTTGAAATTATTCGAAAGTTTCCTAGGCCAAGGAATGTTTTAGAGGTGCAAAGGTTGTTTGGTCTGCTAGGGTATTCCAGGAAATTTATTCCTGATTTTGCGGTCCAGGCTCAGCCCATTTATAAACTTACCTCCAAGAACACTCCTTTCGTGTGGTCAGAAGACTGTAAGCGAGAATTTCAATATTTGAAGACAGCGTTAGCTAGTCAAGTAGAATTGTACCTTCCAGATCTAAACAAGCAGTTTATCATTACGTGTGATGCCTCAAGGAAAGGCTTAGCTGAAGTTTTGTCCCAAGAAAAAGATGGAATACGTTATCCTGTTTGGTTAACTTCAGGATCGTTGAAACCGGCTGAGACACGTTACAGTGTGTCAGAAAATGGGCTGCTGAGTATCTTGTTTGGCGTTGAGAAGTTCAAGCGATACATTGAAATGACTCGCTTCATTGTTGAGACGGATCATTCCGCTCTGCAATGGCTTCAAAAAATCAAACATCTAACTAGTAGACTTGCTAGGTGGTTCATGATACTCCAGAACCACGACTTCAGTGTTCAGCACAAGCCCGTACACTCTCCTTCTATTAAAGTAGCCGACGCTTTGAGCAGAAATTTACCCGATGATATTCCGGAGACTGTAGTCGAGATGAACTACGCTGCGGTGATCTCCGATGACTATATAGATAGAGATAGAATCATTCAAGAGCTAGATGAGGATGAATTCTTGGGACAAGTCAAAAGGTACCTTCTTATGAAAGCTCTGGGAGATCCTCCTTTCCTTTCCTTTTCAGATCGAATAGCAAAACAAGCAGAGAGAGAGCTTACATAAGTGATGATGGTCTACTATGGAGGTATAAGGGTCCAAAAGATAAGTTATATGAGGACGACAACTCCTACTTCCGTGTCTGGATTCCCAAATCCTTAACGAAGGCCATAACGGGGTTTTCCATGATACAAAGCTCATGCACATGCGGGAAGAAACAAAACGTACGGGCGATTACATGATAGGGTGTTCTGGTCAGGCATGGCGCGCGATGTAGGACACTACATCCGAAGTTGTGAAGCTTGCGCTCGGGCAAAACCAAGTCTCCTTCCGCCTGCTCCATACACAGCGTATGTTCCCGATGGACCATGGGAAGTGTGTTCAATCGATCTCGCGGGTCCTTATACAAGCAGTCCACCTTTCTATTGATTGTGGTTGATGTCTTCACAAAATGGGTTGAAATCTTTCCTCTTCGAGTTGCAAAAGCAGAGAAAATAGTGAATTGTTTGAAAACAATTATCTTCCGGTTTGGAGTTCCACGGATCATGATTTCCGATAATGGCTCACAGTTTGTTTCAGCAGTGTATATTACGTTTTGTACGCAAGCAGGAATTCAGTTGTTCCACCCAAACAGTAATCCAACCGAAAGATATGTCGGTAGTGTCAAAAACTTAATCCGTGCACTCATGACTCGTACCATAGAATGGGACAAGTTCACGAGTGAAGTTGCTTTTGCTTTAATCTCCTCATTAAGCGCAACTACCGGTTTCACTCCCGCGTACCTAAACTTTGGTAGAGAATTACGCACCCCAACTGACAATCTGTAGAAGCTTCCTCCACCGCAGAAGCTTAATGCAAAACATTTTGCACACAGGCTCATAAATCTTCATGACATTGCACGCGATGCTATAACGAACGCTAAAAAAATCTCTTGAATACAAGAACAGAAGTACTAACGAACGATCATTCAAAGTTGGTGATCATGTTTGGCTAAAAACTCATATTTTATCAGAGAAAGCAAAGGGTATCAGTAAGGGTATCTCTCCATGACGTGATGGACCATGGAAAGTAATCAATCACGTTTCCACGCACACATATGACATCGTTAATGTCGACTCCGGTCAAAATGTAAACAAAAATCACGTGAATGAGTTAACTACTTATTACCCTCGAGAATCACAACCCTCACCAACAACCCTTTCTACTTAAAACTTGCAACTGCGGCGCGATGGCCCTCCAAAGCGTCCAAAACCCATGCCCGATTTTCCATTTGTTACTTCTGTCTTAGTGTTTTTAAGTGTCCCAAGTTATTTCTCTAAGTGACCCTTGTTCCCTTTTTCTTTTACTTCAGATGGAGCGTCAAGTACGACACCCTTTACCGAAGTCCGTGAATCATTCCCGTGTACCTGTTCCGTTTAATCCAAGAGGGACTCCTATTGCCCCAAACTTGATCCCGCCGTTACCAGGAGTACCAATCCGAAGGCCCTTGCAATTGCCACTACCCTTGATTTTTGAATTGAATTGAATTGAATTGAATTTATTTATCGCAAATAGCAAAACATTACATTCTTACATGTCATGTGTGCACATTCATATATAACTTAAAAAAACATAATGCAAAAACAAAGTAATAATTAGTCAGTCTTATATATAGGTTAAATAATAGTCACAGAAAGTTAAATATTGATACCAAACCTAAGCAAACGGTCGGAGAATTTGAAAGCACCTTCCAAAATCCCGGTAAAACCAAGCGCTCCGCAAAGAGTCCTACCACCACCACCCCGAATTTTACCATGTGGTGTGGGCACTGATCCAATGCCCTTCCAGTTCCCTTCCAATCAATTACAAACCGAAAGGATGAACCATTTTGTAGCTAAACAATTGGAAAACCGCGAAGCTCGAAATTTCCCTCCCGCTACTGGTGAACCCACAGAAATTTTTTATGATTTCAACCGAACTGTTCACGTGTTCACTGAGCCCACCGATTTTGTGTCCGGAACCACAATCAGAACTTATCCACTGAACAAAACCCATGAGACGATTAAAACGTACAAATGTCATAATGTAAAAGCCGAAGCAAAGATGAATAAGCGATTCCCACACAGACGACTAGAAGACAATGTTATGTTCGATCGTTGAGATCCAGCCGGTGTCTGCCGACAATCAACGGAAGATTAAAGTGAAAGAGCAAAGAAACAGAGATTTTTGTACAATGGCTGATAATGAACAGCAAACTAGTGTGAACTCGTAGACACGCTTTTCAAAATGAAACTTACAGTTGACGGCAAAACGGTTACTCTAAGACCAGATTTTCTTACTATTACGGCTTATCCGGATAGCTGCGTAGGTGCCCCTCATCGAACGGTGCGAACCTACATGCCAACGAATGACTCATTCAATGACATGAGATGTGGAAGAAGACATACATTCGTGACAACAACATCCTTACCCACTCCAGTAGTCTTCCAAGAGTCCACGATGGTAAACCCTTGCTAAATGTGTGTACGAGTTGTGCAATTTACCCTGCAGAACTGGCAAGACGCAAGACAAGCTGCTGAAAAACACACCGACACACTTGCAGCGGTCTGCAAACTTAGAACCGGTTGCTTAACATACACAGAAAATGGAGGCTGCACTAAGAGAAAAATCGGCAACAGAACGGTTGGAGCGTCTCCAGAAAAGAAACGCTGTTACAAGAAGACTAGCCGAGGAAAAGCAACAACGCATAAGACAACGACGTGCGCGACAACAAGAAGGTTCAGGCCCCTTGCATAGGTTAGCAATAAACTTAGAAGAAGACTCTGTCTATGAAGATGCTTTCGAATACCATTCGGACGATTACAGAGTTTCTGAAGTGGCCGAACCTCAGCCATCAGACCCTATACCATCCACATCCAGAGCTTCACTTTCAGATCCTGCCGTTTCACCGTTACAGTCCCAAATTCCAGTTTTGGCAACCTCAACCTCTTCTAAGGTTGCTGCCGGTCCAAGTATTAGATCAGCGCCCACCAAAGTGCCCATTCCATCTGCAAAACCAACTCAAACTGTGAAGAGACTAGATCCCAACCGGCAAAAGGCGGGACCCAAGCCGTAGAGACCAAGACTGGTCTGTCCCACTTTGCAGTTTTTGTTTGATGTCCCCAAGACCTCCAAGGCACCCAAACCACCAGCAAAAGCCACACCATCTCCAGAGAAAAGTGATATCTCCCGGCCACCAACGCCTTCACTAAGTCGCTTTGCCGGATCTCCCATTCAAGGTTGCGGTGACATAACCATGGACCCCTTAGAACTTCCCAATACATTGTTCAATTCTTCCAATCTCGACGGTCCACCCAAAACCCCGGATTATGTTCCCCCTGCAGATTCATTAGATCCGCCACAAGTGGGCTCTCCAATGCAGGAGATGGATTGTGACGATGCAAATTCTGTTGCTACTGAAGGCATTTTAGACCGTTTTGTCTGAGTGTTTTTCCCTTATTGTTTGTGTTCTGATAGTTTTGAATAATTTTGTTCCTATTTTTTCCTTCCATTAAAATATTTTGGGGAACATTTTGGGGAACACAACGGTGCTGGGGAACAAAGATGTTCAATTATAGTCATCAGTGTTCAATGGTACTCATAAGTGATCAAAATAGTCCTAAGCGTTCAATTATAATCTTTTTTTGAATGAGAAATAAGACTTGAGAAATGAGAAATAAGAAAATGTTTTCGAGATTTTGATTGATATATTGATAAATGTTAACATATTTTGGGGTAAATAAATATCAAAGTAAACCAATTACTAATTCCAAAACGGGTAATTAATTGCAGATGCCACGTAACTATCATCAGGATTTGGCCGAAGCCATTCGTCGCTGGGGCAAAGTACAATTGCGCCCACAGCGCACAATTCATGGGTTTATACAATATCGGCAGGAAATCATAAGAGTTTCCCAACATACCATCCGTATGCCAACGAAATAGACTCATGGTCTTTAAACGCCACAATGATTCATCCCATAACACTTCCCGACTGTACCGATCTTAACTTCATAGATACCGTACAAGACTTGTTTCAACTGGCGGATAAATTAAAAACACAATCCATTTTGGCAATCGACACTGAGGGGAATGATAAAGACAGCTATCTTTGCATGGTTTGCATTCTAAAACTTTTTTGCGCTGCTGGCAATTTCGTAATTGATTGTCTAAAGCTGTTCTAGAGAATCCGTCCATTTTGAAGGTCGTTCACGGTAACACGGAGGTTCGAAACCTTGCAAAGAGATTTCGACATTTACCCTGTCGCTGTAATTGATCTGCAAGAAGTGTTTCATCACAGTTATTCCCCATATCCCACAGCCTCGTTAGAGCGTATTATGCTAACTCTTTTTAATCAAGACATTTCAAAGTCAAAGCTGGCACAGTTGGCAGATTGGAGAGTCCGTCCGCTCCATCCAGAACTTCTTCAGTATGCAAAGAATGACTCTCTCTTCATCCTCCGATCGTGGAATCATTTGGCAGATAAGCGTGGAAACGAACTTCTTATGTCTGAATTTACGGTCTCAAACAAATTTACTCGTGCGGTGTATGTGCTTCCAGTTCGTAGCTCGAGTGACAAATTGTGGGAAAAGTATGTCTCTTCATTATCCCAAGCTCAAATTGGTTGTTTTAATAGTATGGGGCAGCGGTCACTCTTCAAAGAAATTATTAATTGGAGGTTAAATGTTGCCAGAAAGAACGATTTCCCTGTTGATCAAATACTGTGCCAAGACTTAGTTGGCGTTCTGACGCGTACTATGCCCTAATGTGTAGAGCAACTAACGAAAATTCTTCCCAAGTCCAACCGAGATAGACTCGACTACGAGGATGCCCAAACTTTAACAAGCATGATTGAAGGTCATCGGGAAACCATGCAAACCGCTGAAAGCATGGTCAGCTTGTCTCAAAGTCGACACGTAACCATTTCCAATCTAGTGACACGAGAACCCATTTCAATGGGGCGGCCGGATTGCGACAACATTTCTTCCGATGAAGATTTAAGTTATGATGCCAATGAGCATACATGTGCACAACAAGTTGTTGTAGCGTGTGACAACTTGTGACAACCTACTTTTTGCTACAAATGTGATGTTGTGGTGCTGTGTTGTAGACTTTGAATGGGTTGTACCAATACTTGTTGTGTTGTGTGCAATAAACGTAACGATGTGTTGTGTTTTTGTTGTTGTTGCGTTTGCCGAAAACAAGCTGAGCTAGAACATTCAAAATTCTGTTTAAATCGCAAGTTTTGGTAAAGATTTTCTAATTTTCTTCATTTTTAGGCCCTATTTTGCCATTTTATGCCTTAATTTGTTGTGTTGTGCTGTGTTTCAGCGTTTTCGGAAAATGTGTTGTACTGAAATGTGTTGTGTTGTAGCGCTTGGCGGCAGAGGTGTACGAATGAATCAGTTACGTCAGACCGGCCCTGGGGCCTGGCCTAATAATACGGCCCCACAAAATATTCTGCAATTTTGCATACAATAAG
>JAAXOA010002623.1:0-12834 GCA_036561885.1 Salina celebensis
TATGCCTAGTTAGATCCTAACACTAAATCAAATGTTGGTTTGTTATCTTACGCCCTTTTTAATGAAATTTGGAATTTTTACCATTTTATACATTTTACTTTTTTCATTATTACCTCTCGCAAAAAACCAGAACTAAAATTACGACTATTACTACTCCAAGGTCAAAACAGTCGTCAACGAAAAAAAATTGAAGTTACAACATGGGCATCGAGACTAATAGGGGACCCTTCAGAGCTCCAACCAGACTGTCCAGACCTAAAGTGAGAATCAGGCGTTTCGGAGGGATGGGTCGGAAGCACTATAAAAGTCATGCCGATTTATATTTGTAGACTGTTTTGCAAATTGGAAAAACACTGGAGGGTAGGCTTCCTACTATATACGGGTGCAGGATGTATGTTGATAAGACGCGCCAATGAGTAACATACCCTTTCAATGTGAAGACTTCAGATTTTCGCATTAACAATAGTTGACTATAATTTAATTGTAGCATTTGTTATGCCACAATTTAAGTATTTCGAATACAACTGTTTCAAAAGGGTATAATAACTCAACTCCCTTTATTGAATACTTTTGATCATATATATATAGTGTATAACTTAACCTACTTTCTATAATTCATGAACCTGAACTTACACAATAAATATGAAAGCTATTAGAAACTTAACAGGTAAAAGAAACTACTATTATTACTATTATTGATATCTATGGTGCTAATTAATACCTCGAGCGTATCATACCAACTCTTTGACCTGACGAGATTATGACGTACATAATGTTCTTTTAAGATTAATAGATCACGTCGGTGAAAACATCTTTTGTTGTTGCAAACTAATAAGTAGTTTGTGCTGATCTTGCACTTTAACAATACTTTTAGATAACAAAATGTGGCTATCATAACACTAACGATAAGTGAGTGTTAAAGTAAACAATGAGTGTTTTCCCTCAGGTAGTGAATCAATTAGTACTAAGGCAATTAATTGAGTATTTTAAGTACTTTTGGCTTTACCTCTGGCATACAAAGAAACTTTGTTTTCTCCAGTACAAAACACTAAAAACTTGTAAACCTTCAATGTCCTTTAGCTAAAACCGCGGATCAGTTGCCTGGAAAAACTCTGGAGTGAACCAGACGGGAGCAGCGACCTAGGCTGGGGTTGTATGCAACTCACCAGAAAAAATCGAAAGATGTTGACCATAAGCACCGTTACCTTACAAGGCAATACTTTGTGAGTTTATGCGTGCATTTTAAGTATTTTTTGCTCGTACACTTATATTTAGCAGTAAGTTGTGTTGTTTTGTACTATTAGCATAGGCCATTAAAAAAAATCAACTTGAAATTTAATATTTTCCATAAAAGACAATTTAGGGTAATAGCTACAGTAACTATGCAAAAGGAGATAGCGGGGTCATTCTCTTTAAGATTTAGAATAGCTGGGCTTTTCGAATAACGCAGAATGCTAGTAAATATTCCTCCATTAATTCATTATGGCAGCACTATAATCCCTTTCGTAACGTTTTCCATCAGTAGGGACGATGGATATATTATATATTTTAGATTTGCAAACAAACTATGCCTTTAGATAAATGATTGTGTTTCTCACTCTGAGAAGACCATCAGTCAAGTCACTTTAAATATTGACGGTGAATCGGACGAATTTCTGCTGAGTCTTAAAATCCCTCTAATTCATAAGCAATTTACTGAATGTACGAACAATAAACTAAACAAATCTCGTTCCATCTGACAAGATCAGTGAAAATTCGGAACATAAATAATGAATCGGGAGGTGAAAGTTGTTCATTTCCTAATTTTTAAATGTGTCGTATTTATCTCTCAGATTTCATTTACCATTCCAACACAAATCGTAAGTAAGCACCAGGAAAGAAAATGACGAACGACTGTTGACTGGATAAAATCACGATAGAAAATAAGTCTCGAGAAAAGTTTTTGGACGGAAAGAGGAAACGAATCGTGAAACTGTGAGGAATGACTGAGCTCCTATTTACTCTTAACGTCGGTCATTCAGTCACGCGAAACCGGAATGGGTAGAAGTGAGCGAAACTTGGGAGATTTTTGTTCTCTTTTATCTGATGCATAAAGAAAAAAGTTAATTAAGAGGCAAGCACTAAAACTACTTTCAATATGAATTTTCCAACTATTCCATGAATGCAGAAGGGTGTAACATATAAAAATGCAACATTTACTGGGAAAAGCGGTATTTACTTCTATATTTATAAACAATTTTACCTTATTTAATGGCTCAGCTGGTTCATGACAATTATGGATAGGTTTTTTACAATGGGTTTTCTCAAAACGCTTATTCAGTAATGTTATGGAACACCATGGAGAAAAATACGCCCGGTTTTATCTCGTTGCTCTTACGGAATGGTCATAGCATAAACAAACTTTTGGATGCCAAACATGGCAATTTCATTTGATCAGTCTAGCACTCAAGCTTTCACTTTAAATTCTTGATCGATATGTCGTAGAGGACAACATGTATGCTGAGTTGCATATAGTAAACACTAAACACATTACGCAAATACCATTGAGGTCGCTACTTCACGAAATGCTTTGACCCAAAACATGCGATCTTTGATGGAAAAATTCCCGTAAAATATCAATTTTACAGAATATGAAACAAAAGCATAGCATAGAAATTGAAAATTGCAAAGTCAAAATTAAATCTGTCTTGTTTCAAAAAGTTGTATAACCGTTGTTGTTTGTCAGCAATGTAAAGAAATTATTGAAATCGGTTCAATGTTAGTACTAGCTTTAATACTGCTTCAATAGCTTAGCTTACTTCAATATTAGCTTTAAAAACATTCATCAAAGGCGTTGACAGTTAGTCCAACTTTTATCTTTAGCAGATAAAAGTGTCTTTTGATGGAATGTTTTCTGTTTGACAATAACAGACCCAAATTGTAGGGAGTTCCATCTTTTTCATCACTGTGAACTGACACCAAACTAAAATGGTTTCAGGTGTTCTCATAGCATTTGAATATAGCAGGTTCGGCGTGACTAGTGATTCTTTAATGAACGAAATTTGTACTTCAAAGCGACATATACTCACCTCCTTCAAATACGAGCTTTTCTGTAAGAAAAAATTTAAAATCACAAACAATTGATTTTATTAGCATTTTATTGAAAACTGAGATTTAAATGAGCGACCAAATAGAATTTTTTGTTAACATGCCCCGCCATTAAATTTAAAGATGCTGAGAATTTGCACCGTATAGCTGGATCCACAATAATAACTTGTGGTTTGACACCAACCGTCGTAAATCTTTCTGGTAAGGACGTCCTGTGCAATTACTATAAAATACAGGTTAGAAGTCAGGTTCAAACTCGTAGTAACTCTTCATCTGCGAGAAGTTCAACGAACAATGTTATGCCATAAATACTTTTTCGGATGGCCCATGAACAATGCTACATGGGGACGGCAAATGCCGTGCGTCCTGGAACTAAAGGAATGTTCCTTTAGTTCCAGGACGCTCGGAGTTCTTATGACACTTCTCAAAGTTATGTGTTTAATGTCAATAGAGCGTTTTCGATGTTGTAAGTTGCCCATAACAGACAGAAACCATAAGATACAGCCCAAAAAAAGAATTGCCATTGCAATGAAATATCTCCAGTATTTTCAGTCCTCGAAAAGTTGTCTGAATTATTTATAGCTATCTGTTGTCGACTATAAAACCCGCCGTCCCGTAATCCATCTTGATTTCCTAACTTTCCTAGCTTTCTCCATCTAAAAAGTTTTTTTTCTCATACGCCTACGAAGTACTTTCTCTCCGAAAATTTTTTTACGCCTTGGTAGATACCAGAAATGTTTCTCAGGAGGGTTGAATTGGGTTTCAGGGAAGCTAACTTGATTAACGAGTCGTTGCCGGATGTTGGCTGTGTTTCGTTAATATTTTTGTAACTATAATCAAACTAGAAACAATAGGACGTGAGATGTAAGCGAAACAATAAACCGCCTACCTGACTTTTTCAGCCGGGGCTCGTCTTTGTATCTGTCGTCTAGGTGGAAATATTTCTGTTCTTTTCGTTCCAACATTTCTAATAATGTTTGCTTGCTGTATCGGGTACTTTCTCGTGAGAAAACTGTGATGATGAAGTAATAGCACGCATACCCAGGGACAAATTTCGCCAGACTTATTTTGCCGGGCTGGTGGAGTCAAGAGTAGATTTCCAAGCGGTGGACTTCACGTCCCAAAGAATGTTTACGACTTCGCTGCTCAAAACAGGCTATAAAAATATACAGACTTTTTCGTTTGAGAGAAGTTTCAGCTCGACTTTTCGGTCCGGCTAAAAAGCGAGAAAATGAACGCCAGAAACACCCATGTTGGAGAAACTTATTTGATGACTTTACTGCGGTGGCTATTGGCTATAAAATTCGTTTTAAACAACATCAACCGTGACGAGAGCAACGAATACGAGCTCGTTTCACGTAATGTACTAATTGTAAGATATACAGCTGTAAAACATTATCAGGCTGTAAACACGAAACAGAGAAAGTTTTTAAATTGACTCTGGAATCAGTTTAAAATGAAGGTGTAGGATGCAGCTGCGTGAAACTTTAATGGTGCGAGCTACCCAAGTATTTATATAAGTTTTAGAGCTTGGAGCTTGGTCCCTAAACAAATTTGGGGAATTTGGCAGGCACCTAGTGTTCCCCCATGTAAATAACTTCAAGCAAATCTATTGACAAGGGTGCACCGTAAAAAGAGGCGCAAACTGCAGTGTAGTCAGTGGAATAAACTTGACTCCCACCCTTCTACCAAAAGGTAGACCTGCCATCTGTTCTATCTTTCATAGGACAGTCCTTTCTTTTCAAAAGCGTCCTTTTCTCCTATCTTTAAAAAATTTGGCGAAAACGTATGCGTTTTTGGCCTAATTTACGACATGAATTACAATTTTCGTGTTTCAAAACTGATAATTTTATCTCGAAAGTTACTAATCTACTATGAATTGCTTAGCTTTACACATTATAAGCGGAATTTCAGGCCAAAAAATGCATAAAACCACATTATTTCTGAGCTTATAATGTGTCCTTTCTTTTTACCTCAATGTCCTTTCTTTTCGCTTGGGAATCGATGGCAGACCTACCAAAAGGATGACATGGGTGATTCATTCCCCGTAGAAAGTGGCCAAGCCTTACCGTGGGAAAATAACGAGTAAAAAAGACATGTCGTTAATTGAGCTGATCCGTCGTTTACAAGAATGGGGTGCCGACTTTGTAGAGTTGATATAAAATTAACATAGTTCATAATATTTTAGCATATATTCGTTGCAATAGAAAAAGGAAAATAATTACAATGAATCTAATTCCCGTTTTTCTCGTGTAATTCTCAGATTTTTAAAGTCTTTTTAAACACAAATTCAATGGTTGAGTGTAGTGGTTGTGAACCCTACCATTTTCGTGATCGCGAGTGAGTGCATAATTTACCAGAGATTTGTGATAATATATACAGAGCAAAAAGGAAGTTTACAATGCTAAATAAGAATACGTTTCCGTTTGTTTCTTACGACACAGCCGTCGATAACCGTCGATAAGAGAAAGTAGCACCATGAGGTGAATGCAAAGAATGATAATGCTGCACGGGAGGATGATAACTAGAATATGAAACTACGCAATAAACAATTCTTACATGAAACCGTTGAAATTAGGAACGAGACTGGTTGTATCTTATCACGGACTCTGAATATAAATAGAAGTTTTGTCTTTTAAAAGCATATATTTATACTGCTTATACTACAAGACACGTCGCACTCAAATATTCTTGGCTTGGGTGGTGGTTCATTAGCGTTTGGAGAGAAACAAAGACTGTAAACAGAACCAAATCATATGTGTTTCGTATTTAAACCAAACCCTCAGTGAGGTTTAAGTTATAATATTAATCCGGGAATTTTGTTGTTTCCTTCTACGGGAGAATGTAATGAAGGAATTTGTAGACATATTTCAAAATTCTACATGGACTATTTATACTTTATTTAAAGTGTTCCAGTAAGTACGTACATCTGAGATTTGGATTCCAGTTGTGTCAGTTTTGGTGCAGACGTTAAAGACAACAATGGAGTCGGTGGCAAAACGTCTTGAAATGTTTCAGAAGGCTCGTTTCCTTAAAAACAAACCGTGGACCATCTTATATGTATCTATATTTTGATATAATAATACAATTTACCTTATCCCTAGTTGCATACTTGGATGTCGTCGCCTAAAAAATTTCAAGAAAGAAGATCACTAGAAACAGGACTATCAACGGCTCAACTCATCTCGCTTATGAGATTTCAACACGACAGCTTTCATTAGCTGCCTTCAATTGGATGATTCCGTACGCACAGATGAAAACCAACCTTCTTTCCTTTTTTTGATCTTCTGTCGTTAATATTATGATTCAGAGGCGATCCCCCACCTTACTATTGTTTGTGGCTGTTTCACTAACTAGTTTAGACAAACAAAAAAAAAATTGTGAACAATAATCGTGGTTCTTACGTGTACATTTCTCCTGCATAAACCACTTTGGGAGAGCACTTCAAATTTGTTACATTCGATAGTATGTACTGTTTTTAGAGAAATTCAACGTAAATTAACGTGGAAAAAGGGTCATCTCTTAAGTGTATGAAAGATGGTTTCTTCTTTTCGATACATACAGCCATAATCGAACATTACAGTTGCATCTTTGATTCGAATCCATTATATCCAGTCCTTATATTACACTACACAATACCTACCAACACAGAATTCTGTGCATGAAATTGCACCCGTATTTTATTCTACTCTCTTTTCTACTGCTAACGTATCCTGACATTAACTGCAAATTGAAATGGTGCTATAAATTGCGATTTATGAATAAGTCCCCCGTAAACTTCACGCAGTTTGTGCATGAAATGACGCTCAGAAGCAGTATTAAGTTTCTCTTTGTTTGTTTGAGACAGATTTAGATGTGAAATCTTCTGAAACGTAGTTTTCGTAATATTACTTGAATAGTAATCATGGTCGTGATGATGCCACGTCGAAATGAGCTTCTCTACTACCAAGAATTTCAAAACTCTGCTTCATACAAGTATTGGATTCAGTGAATAAGTGGAAATGTGTAGCTACAGATAGTGAAAAAAAGGAATTGTAGATTTGTAGACGTTAATATCATTGTTTATCGCATAAATTGTTCCAGTGCCAGCATTAACCTACTGTAATAGGGAAATAGTTGTTTTGAATGTGAACATATTACGTGACGACATTCGCTCGGAGCAGAATGAGGACATAAGCGAAATATTTTCCAGAAACTGGTAGGAAAAACTCCCAAAAGCAGATTTTCAATTTCAAGATCTTCACGAAATTAATTTTCCCTCTGCAACTGCTTTTTTAAAACTATTTTTCAGTTGTAAATTCTCACTTGGTGATTCCTCAACATGTCATACATTGAACATTGATTACGACAACCATTTAAAATTTGCCAGAAACTGCTAAAAAAGTTGTTTTCACTTTAAATCTCAGTATTCAATTAATTTATTTTCAGTAACATTTGAAACTGATTGCCCCACAATTCCTTGTTTCATTTTTTTTCATGTCCGATTCACTCCGTTCCCATGATAATATATTACCGCAATGTGTTTACTTTTCCAGACAACTTTTTAATAAAGTCACCAGCAGGCTTTTCGCAGTATTTCATCCTTAAAAAGTAATATCCCAAGCTTTGTCCGGGCATAAATATCCCGCAAAGTATGGCTCCACTTCGAAAAAAAAATTAATTGAAAAATACTGTAATAACTTTTTCGCGTATAAATCTCCCGTGGTCGCAAAAAATTGGTTCACCAAAAACCCACCTGAAAATTTGCTTATTTTAGCAAAGTATCCTCAACGGTTTCCCACCTCCACATGTTTTGAACCCGTCCTGCAGTATCATTCTACGTATTAAGGAAATATAAGCCTTAGCCGGGTGTCTAATAATTCATACAGACTTTATCAGTACGAAACCAGATTTTAAATTGGAAAGAATGAAATGTTACACCCATCCGATTCTACAACGACGTGAAAAGCGGCAAAAAACTTGTATACCAGTACGAACCAAATAACTACCTGGAACTACGTTTGGACAATGGAACACAGGGATTAAAGCTTCAACACAAGGATAAGTACCGCTTGGCATAGGATTACCAAACTCGCTTGAATTCAACGAGGAGCTCTTAGAAGAATCATATTACATTATGTGTATTGAATACTTTTCAGGAGAAAATACGCTTGAATTTGCTTCCGATGGGGAAATAGAATGTCAGGCTTTCAGCTTTCGATACAATTCCATGAAACATGTCCAATATACTATCATGACTATGATTATAATCATGATCGCATGATCAGCTTCAAGAAATTTTGAAATATGTTCTTAGGCAACCCTCATAGTGACAAGGGAGTAAACAAAACTATACCTGTCGAATTTGTTGACGACTGTTTCCGTAAGAGTAAAGCAATAGCAAAAATTTCGAACAAGCTGTTGTAATTCCGCTTTAATGAGTTGATCGAATGTCAGTTTGCAACATGTCATTAAGCAAATTACGACACTTAATGTTGAAACTTGGGATGAAAATTTCACAAATAGTGTTTATCCTTAGGCATAAATAGTCAATGCATGTTTTCACACTAATGATTTAGCAAAAGCAAAACTCAATTTAAAGTGTTATTACTAGTTTAACTTTTATTAATTTAATAATGATTTGAACAAAAACTAATAAAGAAAGTTTTGCTATGAATGAAGGTTTTTTATCGGTTCTAACTGTTTGTGTGTAGTTAAACTTCAAAGAATATGTGTAACATATGCTATCAGTTTATGCTATTCCTACTGGAACAATTTCCTTCAGATCCTTCGCAAGTTCATGTTTTTAACGGAACCACGATAATAGCTAGTAAAATTCAAGAGTGAAAGCATGCTTCTAGCGTATCTTTGTTTGCCTTAACGTAAACTTTGAGAGCACAACGACGATGCTGAGCACCTTAATCTGGTAATGGATTTTTGGAGCTAGTTGTTTTTCTGGGAAGATAAATATTGTTAATTGTAGGAAAATGGTCAGGCTTTTGTGGGATCAACGGGTATATACGTCGAAAGCGTAAGCCCCCTAGCGCCAGATACAATTCTTACTGGGAAATATCGGTTAAACTACTCCTCAATAGAACTTGGCAAAGTGCACGCACAGAGAAACGCTGGGTTGATAATTCTGATAAAAACACCGGGAGCTAAATTCTAACCGAAAAGATGGTCCACTGAAAACGGAGTTACGTACTATCACCCCATTTCAATAGCTTGTGTGCGCTGTTCGCACACGGAAAACAGCGAGTGTGCTCCTTTTCAGTATTCATGGATAATAGTAATCCCATTACAAGCTGATATAGTGTCAGCAAAGCGCTGGATTTCAGGTACTTTCTCCTCATCAGACGAGAACCGAATGTGGCTGTAAGCGTGCTTGTCGTGGTAATGTCTTCAATGCTGTTCTTTATTAACAGGAAATAACAATTCCTGACTTTTGTGCAGTTTACGAGCTGTGCTTTCAGCGGATAGACATGTCATGGCAGTTTGCCAGTAGCAAATTGTAAACTAAACATTTACTTCAATAATACGCGTCGCCATTCCCTTCACTTTTAGATAGAGGACAAGGCGGTTGTAGTTTGGGATGGGTTGGTTTCCCCTAACTAATTCGAAGTAAACTTGGTAAATTAATCATGATATATTATGCATGATGCACATGACAGGATGTTTAATCGTGTTGTTTTATCAATGGGAAGAAAATTGCATTAGTGCAACGCAAGGCTAGATATTCTTGAAAGACGAGCTTTAGGGTAATCCACTTTCACGTAAATTGACTACATCCCGGCAATGCAGATGATTAGGCCCAAAGGCTTTTGACTTGGCTTTTAGGCCCAAAGTAAGGGACCGTCCTTTGAAACAAAGGAGGGATGGCATGTCTGGGCTCAAAGCATTATTACTAACTAACAGTAAGATGGGTAATCTGCCTGTTTATTTTGAAATCCCCTAAGTTCATTGATCATTTCTCAGTATTTTCATTACCTCCTTTGTCTAATGCAAGCGTGTTGATAGTTTACTTCTATTTCCCCATCTCATTCTCAAGCTTGAACCCAATGTTTCCTACTGCGACACTGGTTTTGATTCTTTACCATGTTCTACATCTAAAATAGGAGAGAAAGCAGGAAATTCATTGAGTGACAACGGATCCAAAAAACATCTTTGCTTAGAAATACGAATCGTTGATTCATCTTGAACCTTCTTGTTTTCTTTTCTCAAAAACACCAAGTTGCGTTGTCCCTCTTCTCTCGCAACTCGTATCAAATATGGCGATTTACCTGAGGTGAGGGTTCTACCGATTTTTTTTTTTACTGAATTCACCACATCAAACAAGACTTCAAAATGCTTTATAAGTTTACTAAATCTTGTAAATAGGTATATCCGTATTATATATTTTCAAATTCATTTATATTCTGTGAGCTTCCCAAAGCTATCAAACAAACAAGAATTGCGGAAATTCCTCTAGTAGTGTTCCCAAAGCACACCTTTGCTACATCAGTGTCTAGTTTGGAGTTTTGTCGCGTAAATCAGTTTAACAAATGTCTCTCACTTTGTAGTGTCATTCGTTTAGATTTTTCTTGCATTGAATGTTTACGACCAAGCTTTTTTCTTCGCACTTCATTTCCTGTTGTCTCCAAATGAGAGAACGTGTCGTTTCGGAATGAATTTTGCGTTATGAAAATGGAGCTTTTCAAGTGCAACTCAACGATACAGCAAAACTTACACATGAGGTACCTCACACAATGTTATTACTGGCTTTGCACTGATGTTTGTGTTACTACCAGAGCGTTTGCATTCAATTTCGACTAGGTACAAGGTACAAACTATTTCGTCCAGCACAATTTTGTGGTTTGCTAAATTATAGGTAGTAAAAACCAGCTCTTTCCCGGCAATCATAATTAGTTACTTGTTCAAGCCCTAAATATGATTAATATTTGCTAACGTTTCCTTAACTTTGCTCCGTATTTATCTGTGTAACATTAGCAGCAATTTCTGTGAATTGAGAGAAATTTCGCCATGCTCGCATTTCATATGCTCCTATCGAAGTAAGTGAAAGGATTTAAATTGAGTGTATAGGAAGCAATTTTAGCATCCATTAGACACCAAGAATAATATTTTTCCTTTGAAATTTATGAGTCAAACAACTTCACACATAATTTACGACGTAACCATTTAACCCACGATGTTTCCCTTTCGTAGTATTATACCTTAATAGAAATGGGTTTCTTTACCCATAAGATGGGGCTTAGAATTTCTCACGTACTTTCAAAGTCAGGTGAAACAAACTTCACACTGGGATGTACATTCAAGACGTCGAAATCGGTCTTTTATGAACTTCACGTAGTGTATCTTTCCAGGACTGAATACAATTTTCCAAACCTTACAAAAGTACCGAAAAGAAGCTTTCGGAATTTTCTTTACT
Source organism: Salina celebensis (assembly GCA_036561885.1). NCBI lineage: Eukaryota > Metazoa > Arthropoda > Collembola > Entomobryomorpha > Paronellidae > Salina > Salina celebensis. The sequence goes on from JAAXOA010002623.1 coordinate 11,492, forward strand.
TTACATTATGTCCTTGTAACGGATCAAATTACGGGAGAAAATTTGTCTCCGAAGAATGTAGGTAATAGTTCACCACAGCAAGTAAATTGAAGAACCGTGTAGTTTGTTTCCAAAGCGGATGTAACAAATGAGAACTGTCAGCTGAGTACATGAGCTGCTTTAACGATGAAATTGATATTTTGTGTGGAATAGCGAAAAAACATTTAGTTTTATTGAAATCATTTGAACAACTCGAACTCGGTACTCTAACAATATTTTGATTTTTGATGCTTCTGGAAGCGATCCAGTGTATATTTATTTCTCCAGGCATTTTTAAGTGTTATATGGGATCTGTTGAAAATGGCGATGCCTAACATTTTAAAAAAATATTATTTCGTGTTCTTGCCTGCTTGCCAAAAGCACAAGATCTTTATCGCTAGGTACATTTGCTTGTATCACAAAAAGTTTGAAAATTACATTTTATGAAATGACTCGGTACTCGATATTGCGAATCCTCCAAAGAAAGAATGCGACATTGGGATGTTGATCTATTTTCATTGTTTAAATTTTGACTCCTGAAAATTCCCCACCCCATAATTAGGTGTGCGTTTTTTTCAGGGCTTCCAACTTTAACCGCCTCCACAACCCTACATTTTACTGAAAAGTATACAATTTCCACTCCATCCACCGACAATGATGAAGTGACTAATGTTCCAAGGAGTTTGATGTTTCTTACATTCTATCCTCCCTCTGACTCCGAACATTTTTCCAGCAGATTTTCTCTCGCAATTTTCTCCTAAACTTTTCTGGTCACGTCGAGAATTCCCACAGGTCATTATCTCCATTCCTCTAGCTTTCATCCGTACTGATGGACACTCCAACACATTTCCTCCACGGAAGCATATTAAGTTGCAAACAATTCTGGTTCTGCTCACTCCAGCTCACTTTTCCGAGTGAAAGTCGACTTCATCAATAATCTAACATGAGGTATTAGTCAAAGTCTATTGGATTTGGGGAATATTATCGTGGGATACATTGAGACACCATTATATTTATCGCTAGTGTCTAAGTTTCTCCATACATGTATTAATTTACTGTAATTCCATTCAATGACCTTTTTCAGGTTTTTACAAACGTTTTGGAGGTCTGAAAATTAAGGCGGCTACATGATTTTGCCTTTAAAAGCCGCAATTAGGGATTTAGCCACGCCATGTGTTTATGTCAAAGTGTTAACTTTCACTTTTTAAAAAATATTGCAGAATCCTTTTCCTTTGAGCCTTGTGTTTTCAGCAATGTTTACCTCGGGCATTAACTCTGGAATGATTGAAAATTGAAATTTTCGTCACGGTCACTAGATGCTGATT
>JAAXOA010002624.1:0-12832 GCA_036561885.1 Salina celebensis
TTAAAAACATTTTAGTACAAAATACGTATTTGAATACCTGTTTGAGTATGTACACCATCATACAAATCACAATGTAGCTTTTAAAAATTACCTCTTATAAAGGCAGGAAAGCCTATTTCCATTCTAAGTTACCAAAAGGTAACAGAAAGACATTTTTTTTGTATAAGAACACAGTGGCAAAATCACAAACAAGTCGTTTGAAGTTGAACTCTTAATAAAAAAACTACGAACTATTGGAAAGCGTTTCAAAAAGTTTATATTTGTATGAATATGTGCTTTATCATTACATTACAGTTAAACTAGAATCTCACTTTTTGGTCTTTGCTGCATGATTTTGTCACACAAATAATACGCTAAAAATTAAGTACATTTTAAAAATCACATTAAAATATTAATACTAAAATTAATGGAGTTTAGTTACAATATGAAAGCCCTTGAAGGGAACTGTGAGACCACAATATGGACTGCGATCATAATAGATCAAAGTGTAAAACGGAATCCACTTACAAAGCTATTTCAAGTTAATGTGATTGTCACAAATATGTGCGTCTTTATACTTTAGCCCTAAATACAATTTTTATCTTGGAGCAAATTGTCAAAGTCGAAATCTATACCAGAAACCCAGTCAAGTTCGCTTGATGGGATACCATACAAATCGGAGCATGTTGTCCCTCCAACAGCATCAGAATCGGGCTCTTTGAGCAATCCAAGTTTTTCATGGTGTAACTCTGGAGATAACTCAGGAGCTGGCTCGGACGATACAAACTGTTCTAGCTTCAGATCCAAAGTCTCAGCTACAAATGAGCTGACCTGGTCAATACATTGAATTGTCTGGACTGCAGTAGCTGGAGAAATTGTCCAGGGTGCCAAGTTATCAGGAGCTGGTTGAAAGTTTGCACAGTTGTTTTCCTCTCCTCCAAGATACTTACGCCTATTTCTTTTTATTGATTGTCCTTCCTTCCTTGTCACCATAGACATTGAATGCTTTGGAACAGACTGCTTGACCCCTCCCGTAAAATGCATTTTTGCGTGTTTTCTTAATGAGCTCGGGTCTGTGTAGCGTTTCTCGCAGTTTTCAAATGTGCAAGCATACGGCTTGCTGTCAAAATGGGTTCTTTGGTGCTTGGCACGATCGGAGGAGTTCGAAAACGCTTTGGGGCAATGTGGGCAGATGTAAGGACGCTCGCCGGTGTGCGATCTCAAATGAATTTTCAGATTTTCCAGTCTGGAGAAAGCTTTATCACAGTCGGCCACCTATAATATAAAATAACAAAAAATTGTTAACGTTGTTTGTATTTCAAATTACGACTTTCACATCTTTTACCATTACAATTTTCTTTCATAGTTGATTGTATTGGCAACTTACAGTGCATTTGTTGGGTTTGTGACCGGTGTGAACACGCATGTGGATGAGCAGCTTGTATCTCGCGTTAAATGGCCGGTTTCGACGGATACAGCCATGCCAGAAGCAGCTAAAATCTTCCTTTCGCGTTTGGATATGGATGCGGTCGATATGGTCAATTAGCGGATTCTGGAAATAATTTTTTTTTAAACTTAGTCAGCTACAAACCGATTCTAAACAGTAACTCGTTGAAGGGATTGACAAAATTAAAAAATAATTTAAGTTACCTTTGTTAAATAGCTGGCTTTGCAATCAATCCAGTGACAGTTGAATGACTTTGGCTCATCAGCCAAGCACGTGGATGAGACCACATTGATTCCAGGACTCTTGCAAGAAGCCTTTGTTAGTTAGCGGTGCTGCCGATGTTTTAAAGCTTTTCATAAATTTAGCAGCCCGTTGTCCAACTTTTGACGCTGATAGACTCTTTGGCTTATCTGTCTTCACTGGAGCAACTGCAGTTGATGAAGTCACAATTGGTTCGCATGTTGCCCCGGCGGTTACATCTTGACTGTTTTGCCCAATGTTTCCACTGGCTACTTCCGGAAATATAAATCTTATATTTGGAAACTGATTTTGTACAAACTGCTGTTGCTGCTCTAGATAAATCTTCTGAAAATCTAATTTCCGAAACTCAAAAAATGACGGCAAAGCTCCTGGAGAAGTTACACTCGGGGATGACGACCAACTTGAACAGGAGGGCGATGCGACACCAGCGTCATAGAAGCTCTTTGGCGAGAAACTCTCCGGACTAAAACAATCACTTTCTTCACTCCCCCAAAATGTCATCCCGCTGAGAGGCGATCCTGAAGAGGTCGTGTCTGGAGACATTGTCCCATAATAAGGCGACCCGTTTCCAGTTGAGGATAAAGGGCTTATTGGGTCTTCCATGTAGCCGGGAGACAACACCTTTTCCATTTCTCCGTCCCCAAAAAGATTCTTACTTAAGTTAACTTCGTCCCACATCATTACACAAGTATTAAAAAACAAGTCGTTTCGTTTTTACTTAATCTCTAATCAGAACTGTTTCTAGTTCGAAAGACAACTTCCAAGTGAGCACTCCGAACTCGGTGAGTTGACTAATTATAGCCCGATCTCTTTTCCCGCAACGATAATCATCAAGTGCAAAGATATACACAAGTGCATTATTCATTTCATGTATAAAAAATAATATTTCTATGTTTTTTTTGTCATCATCACCATTCCCGAAAAACGTTGTCGTTATGTCGCTGTCTTTTTTTTCTTCGTTTGAAAAATTAAAATTTATGCCAAACACTTGTAGCAAGATTTTTACCAAGCTGCTTTTCGAACATGTGTTCCAATCTCATAAAACTACAACGCGTATTTTTTTTCCTCCAACCGTATTTTTTAATGTGTGTCCATGTCCATGAATTGTGCATTCGTCAAAGCGGCAGTACCGGAGAAAAAACAGACAGCAGTCATATTATTAATGATGCTAAAAAAAGTGATCATCTTCAAACGAAAAAGAGTTGGATGAAAAAGCAAAATATGTATCAAGTATAGTTTTTATCGTGATTTTCATTGCTGTATCATTATAATATCAAACGAAAAAAGATCATGATGATGCAGTGTGACATGATATGTGATCCAAGTTTCACACAAGTGTAAACGAACTTAACACTGTTTTTGTGTTCTTATGACAAGACGTAACAAGATGTTGATGATATGCATGGAAAAACAGTAACAACAAAAAAATGAAGAAGATATATTTTTACATCAGCCATTTGACACATGTGGGATATTATTATATGAAAAGTATTCAGGAGAAGACAAGTGCAAAAGAGTTTCAAGTGCTAAGCTGGAGAAGGGGAAAGCTGAAATTCAATCTCCTCTGACCCGAGTAATTATCCATGTAAAGTTCTAAGCTTGAGTAGAATGAAGAGAGAAAAAAAGTTGTAAGTGAGGTGGTAAGAAATTCTTGTTGACTCTTGGTTTAGATGTCTCAAAAAGTCAAAAACCCGAAGAGAAAAAATAAGAAGCTTTGCTAAACTAATGTAGTGTGTCTTGTAAAAGGGTAGAAAAAAAAACTTTGATGAGATACTTTTCCAGGGCGATTGGAGCGGGACTTTGACCTATTGATCTTTATATGCATTTCACTTGGTTTCCAATTAAATATTTTTATTTTTAGTTAATTTTCATCTAATATTTCATTCCATGGAAAAATACAAAGATCTTCCATGAGAAAATGTCTCAATATGCCCCGATGAGGTTGTACAATACTTTATACAGTGAGTGTGTTTTTGGAGTTTTAAACGTTTAAAACTTAGAAAAAAATGACATTTCATGAACTGTCCTGTCCTGAAAGGATTTGTCTTTTTTCTTGATGAAATAAGATACGCTCAGAAATATTTTTTGTTTTTTTAGATCACGTTGTAAATGAACTCTAAATTACATTAGTGTAAACATGATCGTTTTCGTTTGCTCAACGTAAGATAACAGTGAATCGCGATCAGACTACGTATAAAAAAAACTTTAGTATCATCATTTCAACATTATCTAACACTCTTTCATGACTGTGAACAGCTCCTCTTCTATCAAATTTTCTTATTGAAAATTCTCGTCATCTGCTGGAAAGATGAACGTAATAAAAGCGGCGCTGGTGGCATGAGTTTTTTTTCTCTCAATTGTGTTCATATTGCAACCTGCATCTATTAGGCTAAAACAAAAGGCACGATTGTGAGGCTGTATTGATACGGTCAGGTATCAAAGAAGATTTTGTGTTTGGAAGAGTTTTTTAATGATTCGGATGAATGTGCCGAAGCAAGATATTTTTTATGTTGGCATCATGCAGGAAGATGATATGAAAGTTGTGATCTTATGAAAACATCAGAAAAAAACCAACAAAAATGTATTTTTGTCTGGTAGCTATGCCTCCCACGGACACACCGTTGAGCACAAGCACAGTTACTTTAGAGAATCTGTGATTCAAAGATTTTAATGCTTTGTTGTTTTAAATTTGACAAAAATAGATTTCCTTTGTGTTTTGAGATTTTTAAAAGTCTTCACAAAATATGGAATATGATATATTGTCAGAAGAAATGTGCAGGAATAGGGATTCAAAAGTTCAATATTTTGTGTGTAAATCTATATGCCAGATTTGAGATTTTTATTTTGCATGAATTCTGATAAGTGGATTTGCAAGATTTCGCATGTGGATGACTTGAGGTTCCATGACCCCACTGTGAAGATAGAATTGCAAGAGTTGACTCTTTGTAGGAGACGATAAATTGGCAGAAGATTGGCACGCTTGCAGAACTTTAAAATGTACTAATAAAAACCCGTGTTGTGTATGTGTACAAGAAAAAAATGGTTTTAATTCTATCATAAAAGTCAACTAATTCATCGATTTTTTCTTTACGTACTACAATAAATGCGTTGAAAATTGACTTTAAGTTCATGATATTACTCAAATAATTGTGTCGCTTACGTATAATTTCCCAACGAATGCATATCCATGTGAGTAATGAAATTAAACCTGTATCAACCTCGTGACATTTTTTAAAGCACTTGTGCAAGAAACGAAGTATGAAGTATGTATAACAGGATCAAAAGTACAGCTTTAAAAATTATCGAGGGTTTTGTAAATTTTACTTGACAACATAATTTACTTGGAATGCAACTAAATTGTCGTATTGGTCTGTTCAAGACACAACTTGTAATTGATTCATCAAAATCAAACATATTTCATATTTCGACTATTCAGCAAACTTTATTTCGGTGAGCATTACTTAGCCGTACATTGTTCATTACATTTTCACAAACCGTACAGTTCGCAGCGATGACTACCCCACTAATGTGGAAATCGGTTCAACTCACACAGTCCATCTTCAACAGGATTTTGTACCCCCACATTGTAACATTTGATCCGATCTTAGAAAGTGTCTCTGTCGAAACACGCCCATCACAATTGATCTGGTTTCATATCTCCATTTTCGCCATTTGCTTCAATTTATTTTGTAGTCTTCACTTTGTGTATCTTCAATTTGTAGACCCTTATTTTCAGCTCGGCCACTTGACTCCTTTTTATGTTTCCCTGGCAGGGTGCATTGTGCTTCATATGGGACTCACTAATTTAAATATCAGCCATGGATATCAGCTATGGAAAGAGTACACCAACTCGTTGATAATCTTCGAGAGGAAACTCCACAAGAATGTTATGCAGAACCGTCACCCGGGGCAACTTGCAACAACCTCTGATTTAGTCTTGATTAGACGAGGTAAGCGTTAGTACTACTACGTCACTTAATTTACCTTTAAATAATAAATAAGTATAAATTCTTCTCCTACACGTTTCGTTATTTCCAGAGCTTAAAAATGTAATCCGCGGAAAGCCCCATGCCGATCTGATGGGCTTATCTATGTACTCCTTAGCCTTGATTTTCACCTTACTGGGAATCGTGTGGCCTCCATTTGGCGTCTACCTCAATTTTGACCCAGGCTACCACTTTTTCCACTACATTTTTCATGAACTCCCTGTTCCAAATAAGTCTCGATGGATTACAGTGGCCATACGATATTTGGCCACACAGTGGAGTGTTTTGGAGGCATGTCGCTCATTCGCTCTTGTGTTAATTCCAACTCTTGCAATAGCTAATTTATCATTTCGCTGTTTAACAACAATATCGAAGCTTCCTGTGTCATTGAATGCTATCAAAATCTTCACCCAATTCAAATTCATCGATCAAATAGGACGAGAAGGAATGAACCAGTTAGCAGGACTTCTAATGAGCGGTGGATTTTTAATATGCGTCGGAGGGAATTGGCTAACTATAGTTGGCTGGGAGATAATTCCATTACAAGTAAACTTATCAATGTCCCTAATAACTTTTGTGGTTTACATAGTGATTTACGAATGCCTACCAGTCTTCATCAACTGCAACAAAGTTAGTGTGGATTTAAAAAGAAATTGGAAGTTGCAATGTGTTCTAAGCAAGCCCAAACTTTCACAAGATGTTCGAGAAGTTTTTCAGCACAATGACAATTTTCAGAAGAAGCTTTTGCAAAAGTTTTGCTTTGCACAACATCCCGTTGCGTTGCACTTCTGTGCAACAAAAATGACAAAAGAAACTAAATCCAACTTTTACTCTAACATAATACTTTACACGTTCGACGCAATTTTATGCTTTAAAATTTCAAAACAAACAAAACTCAAGTAAACTTTGTAGGAGTAAACAAACTTGTCTATTTCATTCCATTGACGCATAGCATAACATCAAGTAATTTTTTAAGTTTTGATAAAACTCCTCATATTTTGTATAAACTAAATCGCTAGACTTGAGGATGAACGACATCCATCTTGCATATATACTGGAGCCTCTTGCATGAAGAATTTTCTCTTTAAGTGTTCCATCCAAAAAGCTAATCCAGATGCTACCAGTCCTCCAATTGGAATAGCAAATACAGCAACTAAATTTTTCACTTTCAGTTTCCGTGGTCCTCCGCTTGCATCTTCCGTGGGCGAGGTGTCATCATTTCTTTCCATGTTAAGTACAGCTTTCCTGGATACTCTCACCCCATTCATTTTAAACCACAATCCAATATCCTGCTTCCACTTGTCATGAATTCCGGTATCCAACAAAGCCCCAATGATTGGAGCATAAGAATCTACAAAGATACTGTCCTTTTGGAAAGGCACACTCAGAGTCACTATCACCCCAGCATCCTTACTCACTTGAAAGGGCTCTGCTGTCACATCATTCTCGTTTATTATTCCCATCGCAGCCATTTTCATTTTCGCGTCTGGAAACCACGCCAAGCAAGCCTGATATTGGGAGTAAGTCGCCCCGAAAAAGCACCGCTTCCCCTGATCCGGAGGAATTAAGTGGAGTCTTGAATTAATTGCTTGAATAACAGGATGCCTACTTTGCTGAAAGAATTGAGTTTCCACTTCACCCATCACGTGGAGCATCACCGTGTAATCCGGCCTGCTCGCAAGCTCAGCAAATGTTTCAGGTACTTTAGGAGCCGTGGGAAATGTTAAAAATGACAAAAGAACTGTTCGATACGCATTGCCAGTTAGCATGGTCAAAATGATGTAAGGAAGAATAAGAATCCTCAGCTTTTGACTGCTTGGCAAGGGGACACCTTGCTCTAAAGCTATTTCCAATGGAATGTAAAAAGATTGGAAATAGGAATCACCAGAGAGATTAAGTAGAACACTAGCAATCATGAGGACGAGGGAAACTATCACGTAAAAAGCTACTGTGCCTAACCACAGGTATGGGGTAAAAGGAGAAAAGACGGCGTTCCAAGAAGCAAGTTCTTTTGAAGGAAGACCTTGAACAAAGCTTAGATAAAGCCAGCACGTTGGCGCTGAGACGTAGTCAAACTGAGGATAAAAGAATTCAACTTGAGCAAAGGTCACTGTAAAATCGAAGTTTCTTTCGGGATAAATCAAGTTGGAAATCATTCCAATCCAGGTGCCATTACTGAGGAGGCTTCCGTATCCGGTACCTTGTTGGAAAATTGTGTCGAAGGTGAAGTTAAAGGCTTGTGAGGCAGCAAGGTGAAGTCTATACTCAGTTCCGTCTTGGCCACTTTCCCCGGATGAAGACCATTCACTGAGGAGGAAATGGTATGGAGGTGTATCCACGCAACCCGCCATACGGAAATGACGACCACGCAGGTTAAAACCCATTACAGGAGGATGATGATCAAGGATAGTGTGCACTTGGGAAACTGGTAGGGAACGAGGAACGCCGTGATTATAACTGTAAGGGTCGTAATAAATCTCGTAGTTGTCGAGGGTAAACGCTAATTTATTTCGAAGCCCGGAGATAACAGGATTTGAGTAAAGGGCAGTCAACAAATTGGATGAAGATGGAGAGATAAATAAAAATTTGTCGCGTTTTCTACACGTGTACAAGGATACTAGGTGAATGAGCTGGGGAACATTTGATGCTTCTCGAGGGACCAAGGCTATCACAGTTAACGAGTTGAATAGGTGGTGCCTTTGGCGAAGTAGATCTTTACTGAGGTATCCGGTTAGTACTGGATGATCACCGTTTTCCTGGAGAATGTGAAACAAATAAGTCTCATGGTCCGATAGGGAGTAGTTTCGGGATTTATTGGAAGGCGAGATTAGAAAATGGGTTGGTTGCAGACTGGAAACTAATGGCCATGGGGATAATTCTTGGGTGGTCCATAATCTGAACAAGGAAAGAAAATCAGGAGTTGACAGTTTAAAGTCTGCATTCTCCTTGTTCAATTTAGTGTCCAGTGTAGCAGAAACTGGGCGAATATGGGGAACAGGAAAAGGTACAGAGAAAAGAGCCATTACGTAATAAATGTGGAAATATTCCATTGTCCATCCTTTCGCAATGGTGGGCAAAGTTGTAATACGACTAGCCATATAGCTTATAGTATGTAGTATGGATAACAACGATGCTTCTTTTCGCTTCTAAATGTAAGTGCTAACAAACGTTCATTTAAGCTGTGATGTGATGATGGACACTTTTGACCATTTTTATGTGCTGCGCTAGAGTATATAAAGAACTAGGTGACAGTATTTGACTTTATAACGTGAAAATTGAGTCTTCAATGGAGTAAAAATGTCTATATTTTCTGCGATAATCGGAGATAATTAAACGTTGCATATAGAGACAATGATGTAAGTAAATGTGAGTTTTCGCCTAACGTTTGTTTTATGACCACATAAAGTTGGTATAATATGCGTCATCGCAAAACACTGACCTTTGCTGACATTAACAATAATTAACTACACATAGGGATTTGGGTTCATAATCATACGATTTCCAAATAAAGAAAACGTGTAGCTGAAGAAACCAGGGGATAATGATAGCTTGTGACAAGGTATGTCGAGTGATCACAATCACAAGTCTTACGGGAGTTCCATTACAATTTATGGCTGAGCATTAACGTATAGTTACTGCGCTACATTTAATCGATGAAGCATATTTTATGCCTAAATTTATCATGATGAATGATGAACTACAGGGATATTAGTTAGTAAGGATTACTAACAGGACCTGCCGCAAAGTGAGCTCAATGTTGGCTATCAATAAATAATTCACATGTTTAGGATTGCCTCCTTTCACGAATACTTTCAGTGATCCATTAAGATTAGGAAATGACCTTTTATGATGACATCTTCGTAACAAGGAAGAATTCCACAAGGGAGCTAGATAACTGTTTACTTGCCCTATTAAGTATTTTCAGAAGTACGACAATATATTTTTGCGTAATATGCACAATAAAAACAAATTCATAAATTGGCTGTATGTCCTTCGTCTAGTTTATAGCTCATTTTGCATTTTCTCTACTTATCGTTACGTGCAAACACACATTACACAAGCCTATAAAAGATACTAAAAGCATTGAAAGTAAGTTATGTCATATGTAAGAAGAGTAATCAAACAGTATGCTTTCTTTCCTACTCAGAATAAAATTGCTCTGAAATATGATAAGATCCTTGGCTGAACTACTTTTCACTCAACCTAATTTCTTCTCATTTGAAACCCAAGTGGAAAACATTGTCTCCATGTTATGTAAGCCCATAATCGTCATTATGACAAAAAATCACTGTTTTATTCCCCAAATATTTTGTCTTCATCCATCGGAATCAAGTAACTTGATCTTCTTCCCTGTCTGTCAACACATGCAATAAGTTCTAACGTTTTATACCAACAGTCGCCCACACTTCAAACAAACATGTTTTTATTTGTTCGCCTGGTTTTTGATGATGAAATGTGATCACCCATTTTTTCCATCTCCTATCATCAAGACGATTCCATTATCATTCTTCCAAATTGTTGTAGTTGTAGTATGAAAGACATCGTAGAAACGGAAATGGAACGGGTATTTTTGTGTGTGGCGAAAACCAACTGGCAAGTCCTTCAGTCATGTCAGACCGAGAAGAACTTGCTCGCGTGATAATGGATGATAAACTCATATAAAAGAAAATCTGCGCTGGGATGTTTCATCATCACACTAAAAGAAATATCTTGCTTGTTGTGGAAGGAAGCTTTCTTATCAAATCCAGTCGGAATGATGTTTTTATATGTTTTTGTAGTAAATGCCGTACTTGAGCGAGAGTGGAGTTGAGCAACTCTAGTTTTGGTACCACACATCCGAGAGATTTGACCAAGAAGCTGTGTAAGCCTATTTCGACTCTGGAATATTGCTATCGCATATTAAGGCAATAAATACTGGGAAATAAATGCATTTACTAATTGCGAGTGCTTTCAACTATTCTGAGCCTTGTAGAAATGATTTTGCGGCTACATCTCAACCGCAAGAGATAAAATGCACGAGGAAGCAAGAACAAAATAGATATACATAACTTATATCAAGTTGAATTATTTATATAAAATATAAGATTTTCTTGCGAGAATCTTCGCGTTTAAGGATTTTGGCCAGGAAAACACCCAATTCGCATGGTTTCATAGAAAGTTGCAACCAAAACCGAACAAACCACGATTTACCACTGGAAGGAAGAAAGCTCTTGTTTTTAGGTGCTCACACATGTTCCTGGAGAAAATGGGTCAAGAACAATGACAATGATCTGTTTACCTAACAGATCCAACTCAAAGGTGTCTTTTGATCCTTTCATGCCGCATTTTACAGCACTAATTGATTCATTGAAAAGTAGCTCCACGTGATTTTGTTTGCGAAGAAATATTAAATAGAATTCATTTCGTACGAAGAACTTGGACCATTGAACAAAACCCATTTGTTATGGCCTTGTATTTTGATGAACTTCCCCCTTCATCTGACCCTACCAAGGTTTCTGGATAGAAGCATCGACCATCTTATATTTGCAACAAACAAAAAAAAATGTTTCAATTTTATTTCCTACGTTGTGAATTCTGAACATGTTCCATTATGCATTTAACACTCTTGTGTCTACTTCGTACGTCAACTTAATGCATATACCTTTGTACTCCAGGTAAAGACACTTTTCAGAGAAAATTCCATTTGTTGTATGGAACAAGGCGGGCATGAAGTACATTTTCTGCTCCGAGTTCATGGGCACTCATGCCTGGCCTGGTTGATTATATCACGAAGCCCAAGTCTCCTGCCTAGAGAAGAATATGAGAAACACTTCAAGTCGATATACACCGCATTTTATCTTTGTTTTTACAATGAAGCCGTGAAGCGCTCATCAAGCCAACGACAACGTACAACATATCGCTAATGAAACAGTGTGCTGACGTTGATGACGACTTGGTGTTTGGGGAGTTGTTGCTTGTTTTTGTAGTTGCAGTTCATTCAGCCAACTGTACTAATTTTTCACGGAACAAGAAAGTAAATGAAAACAGTAAGTAAAATAGAGTGAAAGGCACTCTCAAAGGGCTTACACTCTTACTGGCTCACGCCACGCGGCCCTATACTCGACAGAGTTAAGTGGAGGGCTATTAAGGTAATGAATGAGAGTTTCGCTTCTCTGTCTACCTTGTGTGTTTCGCCTACGTAGCTTCTTATCGCTTCCATTAAAAGCTTGCTAAAAAAGAGTAAATGGTTTTGTTGTTTCAGCTAATGGCTCATGGCTGATTATAATGAAAATGGCCAAGATATGTTTTCACTGCGTGAGCACTTTGATCAGTCTGGTCCACCGTGCAAAATATTTGGACAGTGTAAAAAACATGCATGTCTCATTTGCAGATAGTTGTTATCTTACAAGACGAGAAATCCAATTTTAATTAAAATAATCCTACAAACAATTATTGTAGGAGATTTTGCGTCAGTTGTGGCCGAGTTCATGTCAACATTTTATGCAATTTTATAAAATAATATCATAAATAAATTCCATGTCACCTGACTGGTATGCGTTAACAGTTAACACCTAGTAAGAGGTATTACATAAATAAGTATAACTTAAAAAGTATAACGCGTAAAAAGTATAAATGAAAAAGTATAAGTATCTAAAAGGTATAACGCGCAGAAAGTATAATACCCGAAAAGGTATAACACGTAAAAAGTATAATACGAGAAACAAAAAAAGTGGTATAATTTACAAAATATCTATTTTATTGTTGTTTTGCATTTAAAGCGTATATTTATCAATGTTGTAGATATTTTAATGTTAAGAAATTTGTTAAAAGTAGGATGAGAACATGATACTAAATTGCTGAATCTATTGTTCCATCCTTCAACAAGATTGTTTGTTCGGGGAACATTTTCTGAAACACGGTCCCAAACATTCCAAAATTTTGGTGGTAACACTTGACTTCAGCATGGATTTCGTTGAAGTTATAGATTTTCATATATTATACCAATTACGCGTTATACTTTTTGACATATTATACTAATTAAGGTCCACGACCTTTTCCGCGTTATACTTTTTACGCTTATGCTTTTTCATAGTTATACTTTTTCCGCTTATACTTATTAAGCACCGAAGGGTGCTTATTGGATCCAGTTGTGTCTGTCCGTCCGTCCGTCCGTCTGTCC
>JAAXOA010002625.1:0-12830 GCA_036561885.1 Salina celebensis
TTTTTTTCTGGTCATTTTCATCGAATTGGGAGGGAAAGTCTGGAGTAATCTCGTTCTAATCCTATTTGTCCTCACCCTTTTCACACTCTTCTGGAAGAGACTGGTGATTTGTCCTTGTCGCAATGTGCTGAACAGCTCTTTGGCGGCATGATGTGGACTCACCAGCTCCACACAGTTGATGAACCGGTACAACTTCTGCAACAAAAGAGAACCAAGAAAAATTGTCAGACAAAGATTTATTAGTTAACTTTGGCTCAGTTTATACCATGGCACATACAACTAGAAAGGAACTGCTCGCCCGGTCGACTATTTAAGGGCATTTAGGAAATTATCAGAGTGTACAAATTACAGTGACAGAAAGTTAGTATGAAAAAGTGCAATATTGTCACCAGGAGAAAGTAAAAATATATCCTTCGCCATCTGGAAAGATATTTTTCTTTCTGGAGTACAACCTGACAAGGATGTTATCATGAAGATAAATGAAGGATTAATTATAAATGACATGACATATCAAGAAAATAAAACCAGAGGCGTAATGCGCTGGGGGAATAAAAGAAAACTGGCTTTCACTCGCTTGTTATCACGTCTCTAGCATTTACAAGAAAAATAAGATTAGTTTTGTCACTGGAGTGAGAAAGAGATAAAGAAAAGTCGGCCTTTTATTGTTTTAATGGAATATTTTTTCAGGGTAACTACATAAAAAATTTAAAGGATACGATTTGATTGATAAGACACGCTTGAGACTTATAGAAAATTGAGAAAGAATACTGTAAAAGTTGAGATGTCAATGAGGAGACAAAAGCTGGTTAATCTGTGCTTACAGTGAGGAAAAAACGATTTAAAGAGGATCCATTATAAGTTTTATATATGTAGTAAAAAATGTCGTAATAATAATGAGGATTATAGTCGAAACTAGGGATGAATCGAGTACTGCTGGCTTGGTACTCTGCCGAGTCTGGTACGTTTTGTGAATTTTTCAATTACTCGGCGACTACCGAGTATTAAGCAGGGTCTTGGCCGAGTATTTTACTGATAAATAATGCCATATTTCATTATAACTCCTCTTTTTATGAAGGAAATTACATATTGTTTAAAAGAAAATTGTTGTTTTAGCGTAGGAAGGGTTTATCTTTGCGTTTTACCTAATAGAAACGGTTTTTACATCGATATTGGCTTTGTACCTTGGATTTAGAAGCGAGTTATTGAATTTGTGCCCAAAAAATATTGCCGAGTCTGAAAAATTAATACCTACTCGGTACTCGGTCGATTTTTCAAGACTCGATACATCCCTATTCCAAACTATATTTTATTTCTTCTCTTACAGGATCCATCCACTTCCTCTTCGTCACATTCAAGAGTGATAGTGATCGTTATCATTACCCTTAAAATATCCGTAACCGTTTTCCCCGCAGTTTCTTCACTCTCATCGTTTACTTCAACATTAGCTTTACATTTTGCTTTTGTCATATATTGATGCAGACAATCCCTGATTTTTTTCCCTAAAAGGCTCCGCCCCTTGAAGTTACACTTGTGCAAATGTAAATCAGGAGCTTCAGGGTGTTAAATGTAGTTTTTCTGGTATTTCTACCATAAAAAAGGTACATTTTGAACTTATATGTATGCAAGAGCTTCTTCATTCAGTCAGACACTCATCGGATTCTGTCGTTACACGTTTTTAAGCTTAAAACCCTTTTTACTCCGACCAATTCAGAAGAAGAGAAAAACGAGACACAAAATCCTGGGAAAAACGCTCACGGTTGTAAATGACTAGTGAATAAACGTAATCGTAACAATAAACCGGATTGTGATGACGATGCTGATGATAATGTTTTGTAATGCTAAAGGAGAAAGTAGATTTTTTTCTGGATTTTTGTTGGCAGCCCGACTGCATAACAAATTTTTCCTATCTTCTTTCAAGAACAATGTTGTTTTTAGAGTTGTAACAGCCGAAAAAATACTAAAAGTCAGGAGCAATTTTTAAAACAATAAACCCGTCTTTTCCTCTTTGCATTCCTCACTTTCACTGAAAGACGGGGGCGGAGACAATGGCAAAGTGGAAAGTTTGAGTAATGCAAACGTAAATGCAGTGTAATATCGCATGATAATCGGGTCGATGACAATGAAACTTTTTNATGGCAAAGTGGAAAGTTTGAGTAATGCAAACGTAAATGCAGTGTAATATCGCATGATAATCGGGTCGATGACAATGAAACTTTTTTCTTACTCCGTTAAATTGCCAACTTGAATTTTAGAATTGAAGTTTATTGCCGTTAAATGTGGCATATATAAAATCTCTACAATGTAACCCTAAACATGTTGACACCGTTTTTCTTTCTCTTGGCAAGAAAAGCTGTTTGCGTCATTGTCTATACATTTTCCAGTAAAAAAAATACTACTTGGCTCTGAAAAACAAGAAATTCAATACAAAAACCCAGTAATTTCTTTGTCGACAGGGTAAAAATATGCACGACTTGACATCCGACATCTTCCCAAGAACTTCCGTAAAAAAAGTTCGCCTTGAACAAAAAAGCGTATGGAAAAAAGGGACGGAAAAATTCTCCTTAGGGATTAGTAGTCAGTTTGTATTCATCAGAGATGCTATATATCCTGCCATGAAAAGAAAAGGTTGTTTTGTGTGGAGAAAGTCAAGTTGTCCATTACACACGTTATAATGCAGCCTCTCGTCTGCGTTTGATGGTGGTTTTGTGTGTGCGCTTGGGTAACTCTTACTCAAGCAAAATAACGTAATAAAAAAGTATAAAAAGCAGAGGTTCTTCTCTTAAAATGTAACTTGTTTCCTTATCTCATAAAATGACTGGAGCACACACATGGGGCAATGGGACCAAACAGTTTTTGGCACAAAAGGACGCATACTTCATACTACAAACAGATAAAGAAAAAAAAACGGATGGGAATAATGGGGAAAGCCATTAATTATTCTGAACTAGCCTGCGGTATAAAAAAAATACGCTTGCCATTACGCATGTAAACATTTCCAGCGTAATTTTTTTTTGTTCAAACAAGCCCAGAAAATATGACTTTTACAGTGTTGAGCTTGATTGCATTGTAAATAAAAATTACGAGAATTGTTGTTTGCACAAAAATCAAAGTGAAAGTAAAAGTTTGGCTGAAATGTAGGGAACCAAAATCCAGTTCAAAATATTATCAAGGAGATCTTGTTTAAAGCTGTGTAATCAAGAGTAAAAAGTAGTGTAAACTTCATTTTGAACAGTTTCATCATCACAGGGAGGGGAATGAGGTGCCAAAATATTCAAATGATTCTAGCAATTAACAAGGAGCTCTGTGTGCTACAATGTATTTTCCTGTACGAGGAGCTGACAAGCAAATAAAAGGTTTGCTTGATGCATGTGTAATAGTGATAACAAAAGCAATAAATCAAGTTTATTTTCTCTCGAGAGAAAGTAAACTTTCACTGTTTTCAAGTAGTCCCTTCAATAAACAAAAAAAAAACATTTCTAGTACAGAGTTGATTTTCGTGTAAAATCTCTTTCCACTCAAGTGTAAATAAAAAGTAAACAAATTTTCATATGATGCACTCTCCTTTCTCTCATAGCTTTCTCCAATATTTCTACAGTTTCGATCATAAAGAAAGATTTTTTGCTATATTTTTTGTATTAAGAATCCCTTCCCATCTTCCTCTCTTGCAGCTTAACTTTCTCCTGGCCAAGTGAAATGCATACTTTCCCTGGAGAGCTTAAACAGTCACGGATCCCTTCATCTTTCACTGTCCGACGTAAAAAAACATTCCAGAGTAAACTTGATCTTCTCGATCATCATCAATGTCATGCCGCAATGTAAAAGAAGACGCTTAAAAACACTACTTTGTATGGGCACCACAAACTACACCATTCACAACCTGCTTGTTTTACGGAAACGATGTCTTAGCAAGTTTTTTTTTCGAAAAAACTCCTCCATCCCTCCATGTTGCTAGACCATGTTGCTAGAAAACCTGAAGTTTTGGCAGTTTGTTAGAAAAACGGAAATGAGCTAGAGACTAGAACTAAAAGACAGTTGCTTTGCATTATAAACTTGTAAGGGAAAGTAGCAGGTTTCTTATTATCATGACAAAGTAGACGTTACAAAACCTTTACATCCTGTTGTCCCAGATGGCTATGTGCGTGAACAAGATCAAAGATTCCTAAAAAAGCTATTGATATTCAATACTACAAGGTAAAAATCTGTCAGAAAAAATTTGCTAGGAATTCTGATATCCAAATCAGTTATTAAATTGGTCTTACAACCTTTAAAGGAAGCGAAAACCTGGGAAGGATACCGGGAAAAAAATCAATTCAAAACTTCCAGTTCATAAATTATTGAGTGGCCCCTCTTGTATAACTTTAAACATTAAAGGAATCCTTGAAGCATATGAAAATCTCAAGATTTTTCCTTCAAAGTGAGTGTCTAAGAAAGACAAGATGGGTTTAGAATACGGGTAACAAGATCGGCTTTTTTTACTAGGTGAGACCGACGAAAATAAGCTGCTTTTTCATTCTATTAGGAAAATATACCCTGAGAAAAGATGTTGCCGCATGAAAAAACAAAATTGCAGACGAACACATTTCTTGTCAAGTACTAAAAATCGATTTTTTAAAGTTTTTCTATCGGATTTTCCTTCCATAGACGAAAAACTATAAAGCTTTCAGTTAATCCTACAAGTTTTCTTCACAAGACAAGTGTACTTGTACATTTTTATATATAAAAAAAAGAGATTCAAGCTGTGGTAGACATCCATGATCACTTTATTTCACATTCCCATTTTATCTGGCAGCTTAACGATACCAATAATAAAAGTAAAGTGGATGTACAATGAGGAAAGATAAAGATGCTTTCTCCAAACAGCGTGTCCCGTTTTCAAGACGAGGTCGGCAGTCTAATGACGTGACATGTTTACGAGTGTACTTTACCGGAGACACGTGTGCTTTACAAGGATACATTTTTTTTGTACCAACAGCACTGTGGTTTGTATAAAAAAAACAAGCAAAGATGATGATGGGAGAAAGCATAGGAGCGGAATGTTGATAAGGGGAAAAAATGTAGCAAACAATTTAGTGTAAATTGGTAGTGATGTTGTTTTCACTTACCTGCGAGAAAAACATAAGATTTGGAGATCTCCACAGGGTGCCCTTTGGTTGACTTCTAAAGTACGGGAGAAATCGTCTGTAGACAATATGCTCCCCGAGTAAAACGACAACGCCTAAGAGCATAGCGATTCCGAGCATAATTAGCATTCCAACAACTGCATCAACTCCAAGGGCCTTGTAACGAAAAAAGTAAATATTTAGATTAAATATGGCGTTTGGTGAACCGCAGATCTATATTAAAACACAGTAGTTTCTAGCTATTGCGCCATAAAAGAAACTGTTGGGAATACTTTTTGTGTGTTTTTGCCCAAAAAACTATATATCATACGATGTCAGACTGCTTTCACTACAAAAAGCTTTCACTGATGGGATAGAGTCAGGTGTCAGGAAAGTCAAATGACAAGAAACATAAAACGGGCGAGTACGCCAAAAATATTACGACCAGAGTCTGAAAAGGCAATTAAACTCAAAGCTAGTGAAGATGTTTCTTCAGGGAAATATATGGCTTTTCTCTCAGTCTCGTCATAATTACTCTTTTATCACCTATCATAACAAAAGAACAGACAAGCATACGTTTAAGCTGTAACTCAAACATAAAAAATCACATCTGCCTTTTTTACCACACATCTTTTTCCGCTGAATAAATCATAAAAAAGTTGCAAAACCGGTGTGAACGTAATCTTATATGAATACGGAAGATATTGTATATTTTTTTATTCCCTTTTTTTAGCTAAACAAAAACTTTTCTTTGCTGTTTATTTGAGTATTACTTTTTTTGTTATGTGCACACACGTGTTGGCATTTTGGCGGAGAAAGTCATAACTACTTTCCCACTGGTAGGAAAGACTTTCTCTTATCAAATCCTTCTGTCAAAATTATTGCTAAACTTGTAATCGAAAGGTAATATAATTTTCTGTCTCAAGCACACTTTGCGGTTTTCCTTTGGAAAAAAGTATACAACTTTGTAGGGTTGTATCGAGTACTGGCTGGTACTCGGCCGAGTCCGGCAGTTTTTGTGAATTTAAAAATGACTCGGCAAATTCCGAAACTCGGCCGAGTATTTGAGTTATGAGTAATTTTTCGCCAAAACTGCTTTTTTATAATAGAAAATACATATTGCTTAACAGATAAGTGTTGTTTTAGCGCAGAATGGGCTTATCAGTGTTTTTTACGTCGAAAAAACGCCCTTTTCACCGATATCGACTATATACCTGGAACAGGTTGTTTAAATTTCGGGAAAACAAATTTTGCCGTGTATTCGTTAAGGCTACTCGGCACTCTGTCGATTTTTTAAGGCTCGACACAACCCCACAACTTTGTTAGATTGGATTTCAATGGCCAAAAAAATCTACTTTGCCGCTAGATACTTATTTATTTGGTGTGGAGTGAAAATGCAAAAAAGTTTTGTATACAAAACATTCTACCGAGAAAAGTTTTATTGAGAGGATCTACTTTTTAAGTGGATCATAATAAAAAAAGCGTTACACATGAAAAATCAGAAAAAAACAAGTGTTTCCAGAACATAGAACATCTCAGAATTCAGAAGGCTTTCAAAAGAAGATCCTGTGGATTTTCTCACTCCAAACCAAGAGAAACTTTTTGAGGTTTTACGAAAAAAGCTTACAATTTTCCTAGTGGCAGTTGTCAAGATGTAGACGGCTTTGCAACATTTATGAGCTCTCTTTTTCTAAAACTTCAGGTGTAAAAATGTACATATTTTTGGAAAGAAAAATAGCTCCAAACCATTGCCAATTTTATAGAAACTAAAGAAAATTATGTATGAAACTGTAAATTGTTGCGAAACAAGCTTTTGCATAATGTATACGCAATCCACAGACAAATTTGCATGCAGAATGCCACACACACAGTCTATTTTAAAGTGAAAGCAAGAAAAATTTTCTCTTATATAAAAACTTAAATATAAAGACTTAAAAATATACATCAGACAAATTAGCGAAAGACTGCCCAGAAAAGTTTTGTAATGCGCAACAAATTATGGGCCTTAAGGGAGCCTTCAC
Source organism: Salina celebensis (assembly GCA_036561885.1). Taxonomy (NCBI): domain Eukaryota; kingdom Metazoa; phylum Arthropoda; class Collembola; order Entomobryomorpha; family Paronellidae; genus Salina; species Salina celebensis. Next base: position 7,121 of record JAAXOA010002625.1, read on the forward strand.
TTCTAAAGACTTTAGAGTGATAATACTCAACGTTTAAAATTAGAACATTCTCAACCTGAAATTCTCTTATTCTGGCAACAAGACATACGCTAGAATTGTTTAGAACCTGTCATACCAATTATTCAAGCTACTTGTAAAAATCTTCTGCCAAAAAAATGTGTCTCGTTATATAAAGGCAAACTGGGCATGAAGTACTAAGATAATCTAAGATATAAACAGATGCCAAAAGCATCTCCAGATTTCCAGACAGTTACACTCCATAAAATTATTATTACTATTACTATTTTTTCCCTTTTTCAAAATCTACAAATTGTACATTAACAACCTGCCACAACTTACCCTCGCACCGAACTGCTGGTGTTCCCTAAAACAGTGCATCTGGCCGTACCACTTTCCCTGAAGATAGTCCACGTACCCGTTCCCCATGTATTTTGCCAACAAGCTTGATATACTGTCCTGTGGGATTTCAAAAAAAATGAAGATTTAGTCACTAAATATATTCTACACCGTGTGTGTCCGCAGCATCTTTAATTAATCATAAAAACACTCAACCAAACTAACAGTTACACTACCATTAATAATGTCTTCTCCTCTCCTGTTCACAAAATACTAACGGTATTGCATGAAATCTACAACGCACATCTGGTAAAAATAACATTTTCTTTTTGAAAATGTCCACCATTTAGAAATCCCATCCACAAGAGACTTTTGAAAGAAAACGCGCAAATTATTCTAGCTATAAAATGTACCCACACCCATTGCCAAACCTAAAACTACATGTGTAGTACCCATGTCATTTCCTTTTAGGGGAAACCCATCATCATTTTTATGACTTCATTAATATTCTTGGAGAAAACTCCAAGTATAACGAACGACAGTCACAGTTATGCGGTTGATGCTGGGGCTGATATCTTTCTTTGAGTATCTCTCAAAATATATATTTGAGTTCTGTCTGGTTTTGTGGTGGATGCTCTCGGCATTCTTTCAGGCTATTTATAGACTTTCTTACACACACTTCATTCTTTTTTATTCGGTGAAAGTTTCTTTTTCCTATGTAAAATACTCGTGAAAAGTATCCTTTTTTGTGCCCACCATGAGGATTCCGGTTTTTTTTTGTTTGGTGGAACACTGGAAAAAGAAAACGGGAAGAAAATGCTCCTAGAGAGTGAATAACATTACAATTCATTTTTGAAGAGGATCCAAAACGAAAGAATAGGAGAAAGCAGCTCTCCTTTTGCGGTTTTCTCTTTCGGGTTTTTGTTTAGAGAGAGAAAAAGAAGAAAAAAACTTTTAGGAGATGACTTGTAATTTTATTTTAGAGGAGTTCTAGGCATACATGCACAACCTCCAAATTAGTCATAGGCATGCGGGGGGTCTAACGCTCAAAGGCATCGTGTGACCTCCAAAAATTTGCCGGCTCGCGAGCTACGCTCGCTCGCCGGATCGTCCTTGTCTTCGCAGTCCCTACAAAAGGAGTTTTCTTTTTCCCTCTCTCTCTCTTCTTTTCTTCCTTTCTTTTTCCCCCGTATTTTTCTACTTTCTCCGTTTTCGTCCTCTGCGCTTTTCTCTCTTCTGTTATATGTTACTTACGTATCTTCTTGCATTTGCTTGCACAGAGAAACTGTATATCGCATCGTAATTCTAAAACGCTTTCCGTTCCGCTTTTTGCAAAGTTGGAATCTCCCAAAATAAGTTACAAATAGAATGCGTTGGGTCTGCGCGGGACAAGGAAAACTACTAGTTCCGCAAATATTTAACATAATCAGAGCCAATTGTATTGTAATACAGCTTCACTGATTGAATTGAATCTGGACTGAATGGGGTAGTGGTAGTACGCGTTGCATCAAAGAAACCAACGTGACACGCCCATGCCTATGCATTGTTCAGCCCGAAGGCCTGAAAAACTCAAAGGCATTAGTAGATTTTTTTTCTGGGCATAGGCGTAGGGCCTTTGTCGGCCCTTCGGGCCGCCAAAGGCATCGTTTGTGCCTATTTATTCATAGGCATCTGTACAGTACCCGTACAGTACCTTGTGCATGTATGGTTCTAGGACAAATACATTTTGGTGAAGGGATCTTTCCTCGTTTCATTGTTCTGGGTACTCTTTTTAGTTTCTTTTTTTACCTGGTCATATTATCATACTCAGCGCAGGGGGATAACAATGTTTCATTTATTTTATCTGTTCAGATATCTTTAGCTGTGAGGTTGTTAGTATGATCCAGAACAATGATAAACTGTCTTTGAGCTTAACGCATAACTATATTTTGTATGCAGGAGACTTTTTTCATACTTACTTTGAGCGGAAATCCTCTCGTCATTGCTACGGCATAGGTGTCATCGCCAATTTTGTCGTGATCACTAACATCGATTAAATTACAATTTGGGGCTGTCCCTCGGTAGTAGTCTAACAGTGGTCCATCGCCAATCATCAAATCGAGAGTTCCATTGCTGTAAGAGAAGAAAATGTACGCATTGGTTACCAATGAAAGTGCTTGCATACATTAACATTTAGTTCTTTTGCATTTGTTTCATCATAAAATTAAAAATTAGCATGATGTTTCTACTACTTTTTTTTTACAAATCGCCCCATTAGTTTTCGCAAATTTGATAAATCTTGTATTGGGCGTAGATTTTAAAGCACCCTACAAGCTATGAATATTCTAATAATTTGCTCGGTCCTCTTCCTCTCTCTATGTATACCTTCCCCAGTCGTGGGAGTTGGAGGTGAGCTATGGAGGGACAAGCGAGGCTGGCGGTCTGACGGGGCTCCTAAGGCTGGCAAGGATTAAGATTAGCAAGGGTTTCGGGGCTGGCAAGGCTAGCATGGGTGGCGGGGCTGGCAAGGTTATCATGAGTGGCGGGGCTGGCAAGGTTATCATGAGTGGCAGGGCTTTCAAGGGTGGCGAGGCTAGCAAGAGCGGCGAGGCGAGACAAATCCCAAAGCGAGACTTTTTCAGAGCAGCACCTGGTGTTGAATACTGTTACGTGAATGATGAAACTAGTACCTGTACGAAAGCTGATCCAACGTCTAGTTGGAACAAGGGCGACTGCAAAGACGGGAAAAGGCAAAGTCCAATCGACATTAAAGGACCGACAAAAATTGACTACATAAAAGGGTGCCCACTCGACTTCGGGTTGACTGAGGAAGGCGCGTATGACTTTGGTGCTGCAGATAAAGCTAAAAACAGTGGGGGCCTAACAGTATCAGTGACACCTGGTGCGTCCGCGAAAAAGGCGACTTTTCGCTGGCCGGATAAAGACTTTGGGGAGTACACCCTAGCCCAATTTCACTTCCACTGGGGAATGAACGACACAACGGGTTCAGAACATTTGATCGAAGGGAAGCAGTACCCACTTGAGGTCCACTTAGTTCATTACCGAAGTGGAAAAAATGGATATTCTGACTTAGGGGAAGCCGTAAAGTCCGGAAAGGGCGATGCATTAGCTGTCATTGGGATTATGTTTGAAGCCAGTGGTACGGACGACATCCTAAAAAATATTAAACCATCTGCAACCGCAGATGTAGAGGCTCCATTGGCAGGAGACGTGAAGTTTTCAAAAATAATCAAAGCTGAAACGGAGGCATATCACTATGAAGGCTCCTTGACCACTCCAGGATGTAACGAACTTGTACAGTGGATTGTTTTAAAGACACCGGTGAAAGTGCCGGCAGCTGATATCAAGCAGATAAGGGATGCAAATCCTGATTCCCATACTTTCAGGTAATGAATGAAAATTTTTCAAATTGTTAAACGAGTGAAAGCTTGTTTTTAAAGCATTTCTTTTTAAAAATGTTTTTGCAGGGAAGCACAACAATTGAATTCTAGACCGATTTCCACACTGGAATTATCTCACTGAAAACATCACCCTTCAAAATTTCCTAAGAATGGTGCTTTCACGAAGAGACTACCAATCTAACAAAGACTTGAACCGACCTCAAGACAAAATTGGGATCAAATCCTTCCTTGAATTTCCTTAAAAAATCAATAAAATTTGCGACACATACAAAATTGCGAAAACTTCTTTACTTATAATTTAGAGTACAACTAGAATGTATCCAGCTAATTATCGCATTACCCCATAATCATCCATAATCCATTTGCTCTCATATTCATGATTCATATGAAAAATACTCAGTTCAGTTGGCAACGAAACCATTTGCATCCAAAATTCATCTATTTTGCAAAATTTTTAACAAAGCCGAGCTGTAGCGTATTTTGTTTGACTAATTGTCGTTCACGCTGACAAGAAAATGATTCTCTTAGTTCTTTTACTGTCAGTATCCACACACCTGGCTACCGTGGAAGGTGTCGGATATGAACTATTCTTACATGGCCGAGGCCCCAAAATCTCCTCCCGTAGTTTAGCAGGAGGTCCCCCGTTTTGCTACGTGCAAACCGCCACAGGCCCGAAGAACTGTGATGAAGCCAGTAAAAGCTCTCCTTGGCAGAAAGACGACTGTTTGAAAACAACCCGACAAAGTCCAATCGATATTGTTGGGTCCAAAGCGAAACCATTCAAATACGCCTCATGCTGCCCCATCGACTTTGCCTCAACCGGACTAGACAAGTATGACCTGGAGGGATTCACAGTTACCGACAATGGCTACACTATTCAAGTAACTCCTCCAAAGGGACACCACGCTAAATTTCGCTGGCCAGATAAGAATCTTGGGGAGTACACCTTAGCCCAAGTTCATTTCCACTGGGGAAAAGATGAGAATGAGGGCTCTGAACATCACCTCAACCGTGAAAAGTTTCCGTTGGAAATGCATTTGGTTCATTACCGCAGCAATGGGTTTGGAAAAATCGACAAGTTTCCGAACATTGACAAAGCTTCTGGATCAGATCACGGACAAGCTATTGCTGTAATTGCAGTTATGTTCCAGGAAGGAGGAGCTTCTCCTTCTCTTTTGGATCCTTTAACGAAAACAGATGGAGGGATTGACAAAGCAGTTGCTTCCAGTTCACATACGGCTGACTCCGTATCTCCTAAGTTGAGTCTGTCCGATGTATTTTGCAAGCAGTCACTGGTACAACCGGATGCCAAAGGACAAATCATCGCTTATCATTACGAAGGTTCCTTGACCACACCGCCATGCAAGGAAATCGTCCAGTGGATAATTCTTCCAGAAGCGATTCTCGTCGGAACTGAAGATCTCGCAAAATTCAGAACACTTTATGGCGGAACTCACACATTCAGGTAAACAATTTTAAATATTAAGACTTCTTCCTAAAGAACGTCACGAAGATGGTGGGGTATTTCATTGCTAATATTTTCTTATATTTCCTTACAGGAAACAGCAAAGCTCCAAACCAGAAATTTCCAAGATAGAACTAGTTCTAGGCCATGGCCAGTGCAACCAATAATCCTCCTCCTGTACCAAGCTGAAATCTACTCTTCAACTGTAGAAAACACTTCAAAAAATACTGATTACTATAATTACTAATTCTCTTCCTGAGAAAGTAACACATGCCAATTATAAGTTATCTTAGGATTGTAAAGTCAACCATGTTTTGACAAGGACAAAACTTTTTAGGAGAAAGTCATCCATTTCAAATTCCTGTGGCAGGATACATATCCTTTTCTTTAGACTGAATAAAATATTTCCTATTTTCAGTTTGAAATCCATCTAGACCTCAATGAATCATTCATTTTCGCCATCTTTCTCCCATTAACTTTAGCCAATATGTGTACGTGTAGTTTTCAT